>JBCEWC010008189.1:0-20316 GCA_038996855.1 Solanum aculeatissimum | reverse complement strand
AGAAGCTTGAAGGGAATCCTTAAGATTTGGAAGAGTTTTGGAATCCTTGATTTTGAGAGAAATGTGAGTTTTGATGTTTGGGAGAGTTTTGGGGAAGGTCTTGGGTGATATGTATTGTAAATAAGGCTAAGTATAGATATATCATGTTTTATAAAATGTCCCAACACTTAGAAAAAAAAATGGAGCGGGTGAACAGTAATTTTACTCACTGGAAATTGCATTTCCAGCACGGACAGGTTTTACGAACATGGGCATAACTTCTTCGTCCGAACTCCACATGAGGTTAAATAAAGTGATTTGGATAGCTAACTCACATAGCTTTCCATGGATATATTATGGGGCACACAATGCCTTATGAGCGAAGAGATTTGACCCTCCAAAGTGGACCCTTCTAAAAGGTGTTACTTGCGATTTTCGGATTTTGATACGGTTGCTCTAAAATTTGGGTTAGACCTATTTCCCACTCCTTTTGACCCCCTAAACAAGAATATGAAGTCATAATTGTGAAATAACAAATGGATTTTTATATATATGAAAAATACAATTCCGAGCACTTCCGAGGCACATTTGTTTTTTTTGGGCACTATTTGGGGTCGTTTCATGTAAATAGACCTACGGACCACACTATTGATTCGTGGTTTGAGTGGTGTAATTTCCAGTAGCTAAAAATTTTGTTACACACATTGTACGAGGGCCAAGTATGACCCATATTCCATTCTACGGCCCGTAAACAATGGCTCATAGATGGGTTCAATAGTTTTTAAATGAAGAACTTTTAAGTTATTTCCTATCTGTTTAACTCCTAAAATACATTGTTTTGACCCTTCTAACTAACTTAATCAACTCACACCATATAAAACGTATTCCTAATTCATTCTATTTTATTCCCTCTCAAAATCCTCTCCCAAATTTTCAAATCTCTTTCTCTAATGATAGACTCCATTGGAACTAGGGTTTCAAGCTTTTGACTAAGGATTTCTAGGTCTTTCTTCTCTAATTCCTAACCTTCTCACTTGAGGTATGCAGGGCTTTATTCATGGACTAGATTCATCCATGAAGCCAAATTCAAACTCTCTATTTTCTTCAAGTTTAAGTATGGAGTTCTAGGAGTTTTTATGATAACGTTCCAAATGATTAGATTATAGTTTTTACATTATTATTATACTTAATTGTGCATGAATTATAGTGAAATTACATGAGTTCTATGATTTTTAACTAAAAGTATGCAATTTTAAGTATATGATGATTAAGGCTTGTTGAGTTAATGTAAGTTCCTTTACCAATGATCCAAATTGATTTAAATTACATGATTTTCACCTAATTGCATAATTTTAGCTCAATTGTTCATGAACCCACACATGACCCTAATATTCTATGACAAGGTTATGATTTTTATGAATATGATTCTAAGTGTGAAAGTATAATTTGATGATGATGATGATATGATGATGAGGGTGACTTAAGACCCTAATATTTATGAAATTATGATAAGATGGGGAGTATACCCACACTATATGCAAAGATATGTAGATAAACTATTCCTATGATGTAATATGTTTTCATGAGGTTATGATACCTATTTTACAAGCTATAAAAGTATGATTTTGATAAAGTATGAATTATGTTGAAAGCTATGTATATGCATGATTATGTATTTCATGGGATTTAACTTAGAACCAAATGATCTTGTGTGAGGGGGGTTGTCTCCAAGGGTCCTTACATAAATCCTCAAATCTTTTAACTACGTGCCACCATAGGTTTATGATTATGTACCTATAAGGATAGCTAATGGATCCATAGCATTCATATGATACTCACTGTGCTAGGATAGAGCCTAAAGGGTGGAGTCTTTATGTACATATGATTTTCACCGTGCTAGGATAAAGCCTATAGGGTGAGGGTCGAGTCTACCTTTGCAAAATAGGCTCCTCTTTTGCTCATTATAGAAGGAATATTGGGGGTTCCATGTAATAGTCTGCATGGTCTTATTATCGGTTATGCTAGGTTATAAAAGGTTTTGATGATGCTTATATTCATGGTTTTAATCTTGCATTGATCATTCATAACTTTTTCTTATTCTATTACTATGATTATGCATATTGCTATTATGTTATGATGTTCCTTGATGCATGTCATACCTACAAACTTAGTATATCAATGTACTAACACATACTTATTTACCTACATGATCTCACCATGTAGAGACGGACGATGACGAGATTATTCCTCCATTTCATGGCTAGAGTTGGATTGTGCTTTGAAGATTATTGATGAGTTTCCATGCTTCAGGGACAATCCTTGTTCATGTTATACTTTCCTATGTTGAGACTTTATAATTTTATTATTTTACTATCTTGAGGGTGAGTTTGTAATGACCTTGAAGGTCATTTTTGGTATTTTTGACTTAATTACCATTTTGTCATTCCTAAAAGTTTTCTTAGATCATATTTGGTAAAGTCTAAAAGTCAGATATTGAAAATCTTGTAAAAAGTTGGAGTTTTGCAAAACAAAGAGTTTTCAAAGGTTTAAAGTTGAAATATTGAGTTTTGAGGTTATTTTGAGTTTCGAGTATCAAAATTCAATTCTATTGATTCCATCAGTTTTGGAATGCCAAAGTTGGTCTAGAGAAACTTGCAGAACTGAATTCAGAGTTAAAACAGAGATTTTAGGCCTAAAGTTGCATTTCTAGTTAATTTTGGATCATAGGTTTGACTTTGATCAACATCCGAAGTTCAGGAGCTTCTATTGAATTCGGTCAGTTCCAATGATTTTGGGTGGTGAAACTAACGTTAGAAATGGTTTTATTGCAATTTTAAATCTTTCATGAATATTTTGAGTTTTTGAGTCCAAAACTAGTTTAAACAAACTTTCTCGAGTTCGGGACCACGGGAGTTCTGGATTCAAATTTTGACAATTCCATTGAGACTGGATGATCATTTCTGGTAGGGCTCCATATTTGGTTTGTGTTCATAGGATTTTGAATGAATTCTCAAGGATCCAGTTCCTGTTTTTGGATGGTTATGTTTTGCTGGTGCAACTGTTTCTGGTGCAGGTCCAGGTTGCTCTACGCGATCGCGCCCAAAGCTCTGTATTCATGGAGGTTAATTCATTTAGACCTCTGCATTCATGGTATGGGGTCCACATTTATGGAGTTTTGGCGCGTGAGGTTTCCCAAGCCTTTACGTTTGTGGAATGTTGGTCCCTCTAACGTCCGCATTTGCGGACAATGCTCTGTGTTCGCAGATTATTGTTCATGCGTGGACAGTGTATCTTTTTAAAAATACGAGTTTAAACCCTTTTCCACCATTTTTACACTTCCAAACTTTATTTACAAGAGAGAATTTGTGGGTTTTCGAGGTAAAATGATTGGGTAACTATTTTCTAACCTATTTCATTGATTTACATTGATTAATTTATGTTTTTAACTTCTAATTTTGAGATTTTAATGGTGTAAATTGAGATTTTTTGGATATGCCTTTTCTAAACTTTAATCATTGATTTCTTACTCATCTTAGATCATTTTGAAATCGTCTTCGTCGTTAGATTCCTTGTAACGAGTAGAACATTTTCATCCATAATTTTTTATTTGATGATCTTGAGATATTGATTAAATTACGATATTGATGTTATCAAGACACTGATGATATTGACATGCTGATAGTATTGAGATATTGAGATCATTATGATGATGACACTATGATATAATTGTGATCATGCATGTTGCATCTATTATTATTTGTGCATTGATACTTGTGATGGCTACGGCCGAGAGATGAGAAAAGTAACATATGGATTGATGGCCAAGGTCTCTACCAATCTAGTTCGAGGTCTCTTCTGGACTGCCCGAGTTCTCTTCAGAGCGGGTGAGTTTAGTTCAAGGTCTCTTCTAGACGACCTGAGGTCTTTACCGGTGGTATTCACAGATACACAGACAGATATGTCCCCTATGGGTTCCAATTGAGGAAGAAAACTATATTTGATTAGTAGATGTGTATTCTAGGACAGAAGTGCATCATGATTATTTGACATTGCATTGCATGATATGCACCTCGTGACATACACTTCATCTCACATCATACTTGGTTGATACTGTTATTTGTTGTATACTTATATCATCCCTATTGTGAGTATGTGTTGGATCTACTGGTATTCCTGTGTATTGAGATATTATGTTAGATGATGAGCATATCTATATTATTGTGATCTGTATATTATGTTGTGCTGGAACTTTTTTGAGTGCAGGTTTGTAGTTCGGCGGATTACGGTTAGGATTTAAGGATTTACTTGTGTTCTTCATTACTTTACTTTAAGTTAGTTCCATTTTGCTGAGTACCCTGTTGTTTTGTGCTCACCCCTTGCTATATTTTTGTAGGTTGTGAGCCCAGTTCATCTTGCTAGGTTTTTTCCTTCCCAGGATCGAGCTTTTGGATATTCCTTGAGGTAGCTACTTATGTCTCCAGTAGACCTTCGAGGAGCCATTTTATTATTATGTTCTATTTGAGAACTAGACATTTGAGACTTGTATTTCTTTTGAGTTTTCTACACATAGAGGCTTGTACACATGACACCAGTCCTTGGGATGGTTGTAGTTCATTTTCTTCTACTTATATATCTTATTAGACTGTTTATTTTCTACTTTTATTATATTTGTTAAGTTGTAGAGTTTGGGATGACTCGCCTTGGTGGGTTAGGTGAGTGTCATCACACCCGGATTTTGGGTCGTAAAAATTTAGTATTAGAGCCCCAGGTTCATAGGTCTCACATGTGTACAAGCCCAGTTGAGTAGAGTCTTAAGGATTGGTGCAGAGACGTTCGTTGCTTATCCTTGAGAGGGTACGGAGACTATTAGGAAATTCTCTTTCACTTCATTCTAATCAATTCGTGTGTGGGTCTTGTTTAAGTATTAAGTATTCGTGTGTTCTTTTGACATATGGCGAGGCCCAGTGCTGCTTTGGGACATGGGGAGGCCACCCCTGATATCCCTATTGAGACCCCAACTGGGGGTAGGGGCCATTCCATATGGCGAGCTAGAGGACGGGGCCGAGGAGCTGCAATTGCGAGAGATTATAATTGGGGTATCTCCACCGAGCCAATGTTGGAGCCTAGATAGGATCAAGTTCTACATGAGTTTGTTGCAGTGCCACTACTTTAGGATACACTACTGAGAGTTTTGGGTATGTTAGAGGCTTTGGGGATGACTAGTAGCCCAGCTGACACTGTTGATACTTCACAGACTCGAGTTGGGGTTCAACTTCAGGATCAACAATGGGCCCCCGAGGCCCAGGTTCAGGTGGAGTAGCCACTAGTAGCTTTGATTATTAAGGTTCCACCAATAGCTGCCTTGACTGATGATGAGTAGCGGAGGTGTGAGAGTTTTTGGAAGATGGTTCTACCTCAATTTCAGGGTGGGAAAATGGAAGGTTCACATGGGTTTCTTACTACTTGCAGAGAGTTACTAGAGACTGTGGATCTAGAAAATACACATGGTGTGAAGTATGTTACTCTCCAGCTCAGTGGGCTAGACAAGGAGTGGTGGAGGACTTTTACAGGATCTCTTCATGTTGGGTCTCCTTAGATGACTTGGGAGATGTTCTCTATTTCTATAATCAGTTTATTCCTAGGAGCATCCGAGAGGAGAGCCGATTAAGATTTGAGAGCTTGAGGCAGGGCACCATGACAATTTCAGAGTATGAAGTTTGCTTCTGCTAGTTGGCCCATCATTCTACAACTATACTTCTGATTGAGGGAGAGAAGGTATGTTGGTTTATGAGAGGGTTGGTTTATTCAATCAAGTAGTCTATATTATGGGTAGCTAGAGATAGAGCTTCCTTCTAGTTAATGGTTAGTGCTGCCAAAAAGATAGAGTTGATACACAGAGAGGAGTTTAGGGACCCCAAAAGGGTACGCACTTCAGGATATACTTAGGTGCCTTATCAGGGGGCAGAGGTATAGTCAGATGAGGTGGTTCATTTCAGCATCCCGGGGTGGTTTATACAGCCTTGCCAGCTTCAGAGGGGGAACGAGGTCCCCGTGATTCCTATAGTTCAGGGCATATTACATTTGGTTCCTAGTAGAGGCCTATAAGTCGGGGAGACTACAACATCCCTCCTACTTCTTTACAATAGTGGTCCACCCCTAGATCTTTCTTCGAGTATGGATTTCCTGATCATTTGATACATTAGGGCGCTAGGCAGACTCATTTGAGGCCCCACCGTACATACTCCACCACACCGGTTAGAGATTCGGCACCACCAGCCAGAGGTTTAACCCCACAGACTAGGGGTCGTGGTAGAGGCCAGACGGATAAAGGTGAACATATTGGTAGTATGGGAGCAGGTGATATTTCCATTCAGTCAGGTGGTAGAGGGTCAACTTCTTCAAGTAGAGGTCAAGGTGCTCATTGTTATGCTTTTCCAAGCAGGCCCGAGGCTGAGGCTCTGATGTTGTGCTTATAGGTATCGTTCTGTTTTGTCATTTCCCTGCATCTGTGTTATTTGATTCTAGCTCTACTTATTCATATGTATCTACATATTTCTCCTTGGGGTTTGAGTTTCCTTGTGATTCCATGTTTGTGCCTGTTCATGTTTTGACCCCAGCAGGCGAGCCCTTAGTAGGGGATTAGGTGTACCAATCCTGTCTTGTTACTTTGAAGAGCTATGAGACTTGGGTAGATATAATTATACTGGATATGGTAGATTTTGATGTTATTTTGGGTATGGATTGACTATCTCCTTGTTGTGCTATTCTTGATTATTATGCAAAGATCGTTACCTTAGCCATGCTAGGTAGACCGAGGATTCAGTGGACTAGTTCGAGGGGTTCCTATCCTAGTAAAGTGATATCTTATATAAGGGCCCAAAAGTTGATTGGTCTTGGGTGTTTGGCTTACTTAGCTTTTATTCATGATACTGCTACTAAGTTATCTTCTCTAGAGTCTATTTTGGTGGTTTATGAGTACTCGGATGTGTTTCCTACTGATTTTCCAGGAGTCACTCTTGAGTGGGTCATTAATTTCACTATTGACCTTATGCTGGACACCAAGCCCATCTTTATCACTCCCTATCGAATGGCTCCAACTGAGTTGAAAGAACTAAATGAGTAGCTTCAGGATCTGTTGAGTAAGGGATTTATTCGCCCTATTTTTTTACCTTGGGGTGGCCCAGTTCTGTTGTTTAAGAAGAAAGATGGGTCTATAAGGATGTATATAGATTATAAATAATTGAACAAAGTGACTGTCAAGAACAAGTATCCTCTTTCTTGCATTGATGATCTGTTTGACCAACTTTAGGGAGCTGCATTATTTTCTAAGATTGACTTGAGGTCTGGGTATCATCAGCTTCGTATTCGGCCATCAGATATTCCCAAGATAGCTTTTCGGACAAGGTATGGCCATTATGAGTTTCTTGTTATGTCCTTTGGTTTGACTAACTCCCCTGAAATATTTATGGAGTTGATAAATAGGGTGTTCCGATTATATTTGGACTCGTTCATAATTATGTTTATTGATGATATTTTGGTCTATTCCAAGATCAAGGAGGATCATGTAAGATATTTGAGAATCGAGCTCCAAAGGCTTAGGGAGGAGAAGTTATATGCAAAATTCTCTAAGTGTGAATTCTGGTTGAGTTTGGTAGCATTCTTGGGGCACGTGGTATCTAAGGAGGGTATCCAAGTTGATCCAATGAAGATTGAGGCCATCCAAGGTTGGACTAGGCCTACCTCAGCTACAAAGATTCGTAGTTTTGTGGGCTTGGCTGGTTACTATCACTATTTTATTCAGGATTTCTCTACTATTGCAACTTCACTGACTAGACTTACTCAGAAGAATGTGGTTTTCTATTGGTCCAATGAGTATGAGGAGAGGTTCTAAAAGCTCAAGTTATTGTTGACTTCAACTCTTATTCTGACATTGTCGGAGGAGGGTGTCAATTTCACAGTCTATTGTAATGCTTCGAGAGTGGGGCTAGGTGGTGTGTTGATGCAGAAAAGGAAGGTTATTACTTATGCCTCTAGACAGTTGAAGGTTCAAGAGAACAACTACCCCACCCATAATTTAGAGTTAGTTGCAGTTGTGTTCGTTTTGAAACTATGGCGTCATTACCTTTATGGAGTCCATTGTGAGATCTTTAATGACCATCATATTCTTCGGTATATCTTTAGTCAGTAGGATCTAAATCTGAGGCAAAGAAGGTAAATTGAGCTCCTAAAAGATTATGACTTGACTATTCTCTATCATCCTGGGAAGTCCAATGTGGTGGCAAATGCATTGAGTAGGAAGAATTCTAGTATGGGGAGCCTAGCAACCATCCGGGTTGAGGAACGACCATTGACTAAAGATGTTCAAAGGTTGGCTAATGCGTTAGTGAGGTTGCAGATTTTAGAGCAGGGTAAAGGATATGCTTCCATCGTGGCCCGCTTATCTTTGATGGGTCAGATTCCTGAGAGGCAGTTTGAGAATAAGAAGTTGTGTATTACTCGGGATAAGGTGACTAGAGGTGAAACTAGGCAAGCAAAGCTTGATTCTGACGGTGTTTTGAGGATTAGGAGTCATATCTGTGTGCCAAAGGTGGAAGATTTGACTAGGTTGATACTAGAGAAGGCATATTTTGCTAAATATTCCATCTACCCAGGGGCAGCGAAGATGTACCACAATCTAGGACAACACTATTTGTGGCCTGGTACGAAGAGAGACATAGTTGAGTTCATTTCCAAGTGTTTGACATGTCAACAGGTCAAATGTGAGAATTTGAGGCCAAGTAGAGAGCTTTAGAAGATGCCCATTCCCGAGTGGAAGTGGGAACACATTGTCGTGGACTTCGTTGTTGGCTTACCTTCTATTGTCGGGGGTTTGGACTCTATTTGGGTAGTGGTGGATTGATTGACCATGTTTGTGCACTTCATTTTGGTCAAAGTGAGGTATACCATGGAGAGACTGGCCCAACTTTATATCAGTCAAATAGTGAGACTTCATGGGGTCCCGATGTATATCATATCAAATTGAGGCTCATTGTTTACTTCACACTTTTGGAGAGCCTTACATCATGGTTTGCATACCCTTTTTAGATTTGAGTATAGCGTTTCACCCCAGACTGATGTCTAGTCCGAGAGGACCATTCAGGTACTAAAAGATATGCTTTGAGGCTGTGCTATTGGTTTTAGAGCTAGGTGGGATCATCATTTGGCCTTAGCGGAGTTTTCTTACAATAACAGTTACAATTCCAGCATTCAGATGGCTCCTTTTGAGTCCTTGTATGGCCGAAGGTGTAGATCGCCCATTGGATGGTTTGACACTGTAGTGGTGGTGAGCATGGGTGTGAACATGTTGAGAGATGATCTTGAGCGAGTACGATTAATTCAGAGTAGATTGTTGATATCCCAGAGTCATCAAAAGAGCTATGTTGATAGGTGGGTTCGACCCCTGGAGTTCGCAGTTGGTGATATAGTTTGGTTGAAAGTCTCACCTTTGAAGGGAGTTATGAGGTTCGATAAGAAAGGTAAGCTAAGTTCGAGATTTATTGGTCCTTTTGAGATTCTTGGTAGAGTGGGTGAGGTGGCTTATACACTTGCCTTTCCACCTAACTTGTCTTCAGTCCATCCTATTTTTCATGTTTTAATGTTGCGGCATTACATCCCAGATGAGTCTCATGTGATTTCTATGGATTCAATTGAGTTGAGCCCTGATTTGAC
This sequence comes from Solanum aculeatissimum, assembly GCA_038996855.1. Lineage (NCBI taxonomy): Eukaryota > Viridiplantae > Streptophyta > Magnoliopsida > Solanales > Solanaceae > Solanum > Solanum aculeatissimum. The sequence goes on along the minus strand of JBCEWC010008189.1, from coordinate 10,629 downwards.
TTATGAGAAGCAGCCAATGACCATTTTTGATAGGCAGGTGAGGATGTTGAGAACTAAAGAGAAGACTTCAGTGAAGGTCCAATGAAGCCATAGGCCCTAGAGTGAGGCTACATAGGGGATAGAGTCTGATATGCGGACCCAGTACCCTCAGTTGTTTGAGACTTCAGGTATGTTCCTTATCTCATGTTCGAGGACAAATATTATTTTTAGTAGTGGATGGTGTAATGACCTCGAAGGTTATTTTTGGCATTTTTGACTTAATTATCATTTTTCCCTTTTTGAAAGTTGCCTTGGGTCATATTTGGTTGAGTCTAAAAGTCGGATGTTGAAAATCTTGTAAAAAATTGGAGTTTTGCAAATGAAAGAGTTTTCAAAGGCTTAAGTTGGAAATTTTGAGTTTTGAGGATATTTTGAGTTTTGAGTGTCGAAATTCAATTTTGTCAATTCCATCAGTTTTGAAAGGCCAAATCTAGTCTAGGGAAACTTTTAGAATTGAATTCAGAGTTAAAACAAAGATTTTAGGCCCAAAATTGCAATTCTAGTTCATTTTGGATCATACGTTTGACTTTGATCAACATTCGGAGTTTGAGAGCTTGTATCGAAATTCCATCAATTCCAGTAGTTCTAGGTGGTGAAAATAACGCTAGAAATGGCTTCGTTGCAATTTTAAGAGCTTCTGTGAATATTTTGAGTTTTGCAGTCTGAAACTAGTTTAAATGATCTTTCTCGGGTTTGGGACAACAGGGATTCCAGATTTGAATTCTGATGGTTCCATTGCGTCTGGATCGTCATTTCTGGTAGGGTTTCATGTTTGGTTTGTATTCACAGGGTTCCAAACAAATTTTTGAGGGTCCAGTTCTTATTTATTTTATGGTTGTGTTTTGCTGGTGCAACTGTTTCTAGTGTAAGTCCAGGTTGTTGCCCGCGATCGCACGCAAAGTTCCATATTCGCAGAGGTCAATTCATTTAGACCTCTGCATTTGCGCAGTTGTGGTGCGCGAGATTTCCTAAGCCTCCGCATTCGCAGAGTGCTTTTCACCTCTGACCTCTGCGTTCGTGGAGTGTTGTTCATGCCTGGATATTGTGTCTTTTTAAATACAGGATTTAAACTCTTTTCCACTATTTTTACACTTCTAAGCTTTGTTTTCAAGAGAGAAATTGTGGATTTTCGAGACAAAGTGATTGGGTAACTATTTTCTAACCTATTTCATTGATTTACATAGATTAATTTATGTTTTTAACTTCTAATTTTGTGATTTTAATGGTGTAAATTGATAATTTTTTAGTATGATTTTCCTAAACTTTAATCACTAATTTCTCACTCATCCTAGCTCCGTTTTTGAAACCTTCTTCACCATTGGATTCCTTGTTACGAATAGAACATTTTCATCCATAAATTTTCAAATTCTGATAATGTTTTTTGTCATCAATTTTTTTACTATTCTACCATTTTTCTCCGAATTAATTGATTTTACTGTCATTAGAATCATTATGTGATTGTTATACTATATTTGAATAAATTGTGGTGATTTGGAGTATCAAAAGAGGGGGAACGTGGCAATTTCGACTTAATTTGGGACTTTAATTGAGGAAAGTGGACTTCTAACTTTTTTTTAAGTATGATTGAACCTTGTATGCTACTAAATGTATGGAATTGAATATTTGGGGGTAGAATTGTATCACTGTAGGCTTGATCATGACTATTTGTATTGAATACTTGCTCATACATTGATATATTGACCTATAAATAAATGGTGATTATGTAATCTATGTGGCCTTGTGAATTATTCGTTATTGATAGTGAGATGGTGCATATATTGTAATAGGGTTGAGATATTAAGACATTGATGATATTGAGACACTGATGAGATTGTGATATTGAGACATTGATAAAACTATTATATGGATGTTATCGAGACACTGATGATATTGAAATGTTGATGGTATTGAGATATTAAGATCATTATGATGATGACACTGTGATATAATTGTGATCAAGCATGTTGCATCTATTATTAGTTGTGCTTTGATACTTGTGATGGTTGCAGTTGAGAGTTGAAAAAGGAAACATGTGGATTGGTGGCCAAGGTCTTTACCAGTCGGGTCTGAGGTCTCTTCCAGATGGCTCGAGGTCCCTTCCGGGCGGGTGAGTTTAGTTCGAGGTCTCTTCTGGATGGCCCGAGGTCTTTTTCAGGTGGGTGAGCATTAGCCGAGGTCTTTGCTGATGGTGTTCACAGATACACAGACAGATATGTTCGCCATAGGTTCCGACTGAGATAGACAACCATATCTGTTCAGTGGATATGTATTCTCGGACAGACATGCATCACAATTATTTAACATTGCATTTTATGATATCCACTCATTACATACACTTCATCTCACATCATACTTGGTTGATATTATTGTATGTTGTATACTTATATCATCCCTGTTGTGAGTATGTGTTGGATCTACTGGTATTTGTAACAACCCAAAAATTTCTGAATCTTGTGTTACTGACTGAGGGCTGATTTGAGGTGGTCTTGGTTAGTTTATAAGGTTCCCGAGTCTCTCTTGCATGACCGTCTTGGAAGAACTCGTATTGGTTAAATTTTGCTTGATGTTTTGTGGATGTGCTGATTTTAAATGGACATATCTCTTGGTACAAGATGTGTTATGTGGGCCATGACCTATCAAATTTAATTTCCTTGAGTTATCTTCTCGACGCACTTGGTTTCACTCAATTCGGAGTTTGGATGTGGAAGTTATGGCCTTTACAGTGGACTGCCTGTGCAGGAAAACGTTCTGGAAAAGAGAAGAAGGAGTTTGGCTAAGGCAGTGGACCACGAGAGGGTCCACAGACCGTGTGGAGGCTCACGACCCATGAGTCCGGTCCGTGGAGTGTTCCAGTGAGCAGCATGAGCCATGGACCAGGACTCCAAGCCAAGTAAGGCTCCACGAACTAGTTCAATGTCTGTGTGAAGCCTCACGGCTCGTGATCCCTTCCGTGTGGTGTTCCAGATAGTTTCCAGGATTGGTGCCGAGGCCTGGAGCCAAGTGAGGCTCCATGGACCAGGTCACGGTCCGTGTGAAGCCTCACGGACCGTGAGGCCTGTCCATGTGGAGGTCCATAGAGTTGTCTAGGGATTTTATGGTTTGATGATCAAGTATCTCTTCACGACAAGGCTCACGGACCGTGAGTCACTATAAGGTCCGTGTAGTGTACCATTGGCGACTGTTTCCAGTTTTTCTTTCTCATTTCATTAATGGTTTAATTATAATTTTAATTAATTCTAGGGTCATTTTAATCCTTTTAAACTTTCCTAAAATCCCTGATTAAACCCTATTCACCCTATTCCATTCAAATTGTTCCAATTTTTAAACTTTTCTCTCAAATTCTCTCAACCTCCATTGAAGACCAAGCTTGGAATATTGGGGGAAACTAGATTCTTCATCAAATTCTTCTTGCTCTTCTTGAATTACCAAGGTATGTGGGATTGATTCATGGTTTCTCTTTCAACCATGAAGACTCAAAAATCCTCTTCTTCAATTTTGATGAATTTTGATTTCTATTGAATTGGGTCTTCTAATTTATGGATGTTTTGTTTTAGTTGAGTTTTGGTCAGTATTTTTATGATGATTTTAGGATGATTTAAATCCAATTATCATGTTTTGCATGGTAATTATGAAGATTTAAATGTGCATGGTTTCTTGAAGCTTGTTAGGCATGGGCAAATTGAATTGTGGTTTAAATTGGAGTTCTCTCATGGATTTTTATTTAAATTTTATAATGAATTATTGAACTTAGATTGAATCTCTATTTCCCATGCATTTATCTCATCATTCATGGCATATGCATACATGGAAGCTTGACATTGATGAAGTTATTCTTAAGGGCTTGGCCTTCTTGGTATGTTTTGACTTGATATTGGTAAGACATGAGAATTGACTGGAATGTGATCACATCTTGTCTCGTTATGGCTATTTGAGCGTATTGGGTGTTTACACCATCTTACCTTGATTAGAATGAGCTACTCCTATGCATTGAATCTCAAAATTTTCTATTGAAACTCTTGTTTGGGTTTTAGCCCAATTGCGGAAAGACTTGACTCATGAATTTGGCTTTTAGCCAACCTCGTGTTTCTCTTGAACTTGAAATATTGAAATCTCCTATTTGAAAACTCGTATATGTATTCTCATGGGATGAGACTTAGTACCGATGGATTGGAGTCGGGATGGACTATCTCCAAGGGTCCATACTCCTTTCTGTCAAACCATATGCCAACATGGTATTTCTCCCTTGAGGGGATGACTTGCTTTGTTACCCCTATTTATAGGGTGTTTAGGATCTACCTGGCAAGTAGTCCAATTCTAAGTAGTGCCTCGCTTGGTCTATCTTGTTCGTTGTTGAGGTCACATCCCCACTATGACTATGTAGGTTGTATTCATGCATCATGGTTCCCATGGCATATTGATATGGTACTCTCCCTTGCTTATATATATTTCTTTCTATGTATACGTGCCCTTGCCATTTAGCTTACTTGGTAGGTCCATACTCATGTGCATTGCATGCCCGCATACTTAGTACATTATATGTGCTAACCCATACTCTTTGTCTATATGATCTAACCATGTAAGGTCTAGAGACGATACTCTTCCACCATTGGACGTCTAGTGGAGATCTTGGATTGGTTGCTAGTGGTGAGCCCTATTCCCCAAGGGCAACACCCACCTTCTTCTAGCTTATGTTTTATCTACTTTATGACTTGAGGGTGAGCGTGAATTATGTCGTGGCCCCCGTCCTATTCAATGTAGAGGCATGCGTTGGATATATCAGATTCTATTATACGTTGTATTATATGCCTATTTGATATCCTAAGACGCTTTACGTATTGTTGTTATGGTTATGCTTATGCTATTGTGATGGGTTGGATGAGAATATGTTTATGTGGAAGGTTCCAAGCCCCCTCTTTGTTCCCATAACTTGAGTCCTACTTACCCGCCCTTAGAACGTAATTGCTATGTGTTATGTGATCCATGCACATCCCATTCTCGGCAACATCTCCATAGCTTGAGTCCAAAGCCTCGAAACCCCTTAGACTTACGTTTTCACTATTATGTTATGTATTTCTAGACTGATGATATGTGTGATGATGCTATGATAGCTTGATCGAGGACTCTCTGGTTCTCCTTCGCCATGTCACGTCTAGGCCCCGCCCAAGGGTTGTGACAAAGATGGTATTAGAGTCCTAGGTTTGTAATGGTCCTCTGAGTCCAGTATGCCACGTCAATTAGAGTCTTGTTCATAGGTGTGATGTGTGCCATACCTATGAACAAGAGGCTATGACAATGTTTTAGGAATTGTCTCACTTCATTGTTCTTTATGTCGTGTTGTGAACTGTTTTGTAAGATTTCCTAAAACGTTGGTGTTCTTGTTACTCTTTAATAATATGTCTCCCCGAAAAGCTCCCCTGCCCAGACAGTCTCCGGTCTATGAGGAACAAGCCCTCCGTGAGCCTGTAGAAGAGCAAGTGACTCATGCTAAGTTTCAGAATGTGGTTGCCACGCTGGCCTAGGTGGTGTCTAATCAAGCCCGGCAACGAATCCCAAAAATGGTGGCACTCTAGTATCTAGGGTGAGAGAATTCACCCGGATGAATCCTCTGGAGTTTTTTGGTTCGAAGGCTGATGAGGATGCCCGGAGTTTATTGATGAGCTCACGAAAGTGTTGACGGTTATGGGTGTCAGTTCTGAGGAGAAGGCTGAGTTGGCTGCTTATCAATTGAAAGATGTAGCCCAGGTGTGGTATAACCAGTGGTTGGTCGAGAAGGTCACAGATACTAAGGTTGATTGGAAAGAATTGAGGTCTGCTTTTCTAGACCGTTTATTCCCTCTTGAACTTCAAGAAGCTAAGATGACTGAATTTATTAATCTCAAGCAAGGCCGCATGTCTATGAGGGACTATTCCCTCAAGTGCACCAAGCTCCCGAAGTATGCTCCCTGTCTGGTGGTGGATCCTCGTGCAAGGATGCATAAGTTTATTTCTGGAGTTTCTAATTTAGTGGTAAAGGAATGTCACACTGCCATGCTCATTCAGGAAATGGACATCTTCAGGCTCATGACTTATGCTGAACCGATCGAGGGAGAGAAACTCAAGGAGAGAAGGAAGAACGACTCCAAAAGGGCCCAGTTTGATGGTGGGTTCTCCAACTTTAGGAGTGGTGGTGTTATTGGTCGTTTCCAATAGGGCCAAGGTTCAAATACAAAGTTTTGTAACCCAAAAGTGTCTCCTCCTAAGTCACAAGTTGGGGGTGGTCCACGGCCTTCCCATTGTAAAGGGAATCATTTGGGTGAATGAAGGAATGTTTCGGGTGCTTGCTTCGGGTGTGGAAGTATGAACCACAAGGTTGATGATTGCCCTAGGAACTCAAAGAAAGAATAGGTGGCTCGAGGTGGTCAAGGAAAGCCGAAAGCTCAAGTTGGTGGTGCCCCCAGGAATAATAGGTTTTATGCTCTTCATGCCTGACAGGAGGTGGATGAATTTTCGGATGTGGTGATTGGTATGTTAAAAGTCTTTGATTTTGATACTTATGCTTTACTTGATCCCAGTGCAAATTTATCTTTTTTGACTCCTTTATTGGCTGTTAAATTTGGTTTGAGTCCTGAAACTTTGAGGGAATCTTATTCGGTTTATACTCCCATTGGTGAATCAATTGTTGTCCGTAAGGTGTATCGGGGTTGTCCTATTTCGGTTCTGCATAAAGTCTTTCCCAGTGACCTGGTAGAGCTTGAGATGTATGATTTCAATGTTATTCTTGGGATGGATTGGTTTCATATATCGTATGCCTTGGTCGATTGTAGGACTAGGCAAGTCAGATTCCAAATTCCTAATGAACCTATTTTAGAATGGAAGGGTAATGACTCCGTGGTTAGAGGTTGGTTTATTTCCTACCTCTAGGCCCGGAGAATGATTTTTAAGGGACGTATATAAAATATTATGAGGGTTAGAGATGTGGAGGTTCCGGTGGTTAATGAATTTTCTGATGTGTTTCCCGAGGACTTACCCAGTATTCTTCTTGATAGAGAAGTGGATTTTGGCATAGATCTCCTTCCGGATACTCAACCTATTTCCATTTCTCCTTACCTTATGGCTCCGGCTGAACTAAAGGAGTTGAAGGATCAGTTGAAAGACTTATTGGAGAAGGGTTATATTAGACCAGGTAATTTGCATTGGGGTGCTCTTCTGTTGTTTGTAAGGAAGAAGGATGGGTCGCTCTGAATGTGCATTGATTATCGGCAGTTGAACAAGGTGACCATCAAGAATAAGTATCCATTGCCCAGAATTGATGACTTATTTGATCAACTTCAAGGAGATACACATTTCTCGAAGATAGATCTTCGTTCGGGCTGCCATCAGTTGAAGGTAAGGGAATGTGATATTCCCAAGACAGCTTTCTAAACACATTATGGGAATTTTGAATTTGTGGTGAAGTCGTTTGGTTTGACCAATGCCCTGATGGTGTTTATAGATCTCATGAATTGGGTGTTTAAGCTATTTCTTGATAACTTTGTGGTGGTCTTTATCGATGATACCTTGATTTACTCCCGGAATAAGCAGGAGCATATGGACCATTTGAGGTTGGTACTTCAAACCTTAAGGGAGAAGCAGTTGTACGCCAAATTTAGCAAGTGTGAGTTTTAGTTGGGGAAATTGCTTTTCTTGGTCATGTGGTGTCCGGATATGGTATTAAAGTTGATCCTAAGAAGACCAAAGCCGTAAAGAATTGTCCTACACCATTGACTCCTTCTGATATCCGAAGTTTCCTTGGGTTGACTGGTTATTATCGGAGGTTTGTTGAGGGATTCTCTTCTATTACTTCCCCATTGACTAAGTTGACCCAAAAGAAGGCTAAGTGTGTGTGGTCGAACGAGTGTGAGAAGAGCTTTCAGACTTTGAAGGATCGGATTACATCGGCTCCCATTTTGACTTTGTCAAATAGACTAGATGGGTTTGTGGTATATTACGATGCTTCGAGGATAGGGTTGGAGTGTGTGCTCATGAAACAGGGTAAGGTGATAGCTTATGCATCTCGGTATTTGAAGGTTCATGAGAAAAATTATCCCACCCATGATATTGAGTTAGTTGCGGTGGTGTTTGCTTTAAAACTTTGGAAACATTACTTGTATGGAGTTCACGTTGATATTTTCACCGATCATAAAAGTTTGCAATATGTGTTCACGCAAAGGGATCTTAACTTGAGGCAAAGGAGGAGGTTGGAATTACTCAAGGACTATGATATGAGCGTTCTTTATCACCCAGGCAAGGCGAATATTATAGTGGATGCCCTTAGTAGGCTATCCATGGGGAGTGTATCACACGTGGATGTAAAGAAGAAGGAGATGGTGAGAGATGTGCACCATTTGGCTAGGTTGGGTATTAGATTGGCCAACTCGAATGATGGTGGTATTTTTGTTCAAAGTAGGTCCGAATCTTCTGTGATTATTGATGTAAAAGCAAAGCAGGATTTAGATCCTTCCTTAGTTAAGTTGAAGTGGTTAGTTGCCGAAAGGAAGATAGAGGTCTTCTCCCAAGGGGGAGATGGTGTACTATGGTATCAAGATCGGTTGTGTGTTCCGGATGTCGACGGCCTAAGAGAGATCATCACGAGTGAAGCTCATAATTCCCAATATTCTATTCATCCAAAATCTACTAAGATGCATCGGGACTTGAGAGACATATATTGGTGGCATGGTATGAAGAAGGACATAGCCAATTTGTGTCAGAATGTCCAAATTGCCAACAAGTGAAGGTTGAACATTAAAGGCTCGGTGGGTTGGCCCAAGATATTTAAATTCCTACTTGAAAGTGGGAGGATGTGAATATGAATTTCATGGTTGGGTTACCCCGTACTCGTAAGCAGTTTGATTCTATTTGGGTTGTGATGGATCAAATGACCAAGTCGGCTCACATCTTACCGGTCAAGACTACATATAGTATGAAGGATTATGCTAAATTATATATTCAAAAGTTGGTGAGATTGTATGGCGTACCGAGGTCTATCAAATCGGATTGTGGCACCCAATTCACTTCTCACTTTCGGAGATCGTTTCAAAGAGGACTTGGCACTAAAAGGGGTTTTGGGGATCTGATATAATAAACATAGGCACCCCATGCAACCTAACCAATTCTTGGATATACAACTTTGCATAATTCTCGGCATCAAAGGTAGTTTTAATCGGTAAGAAGTGAGCTGATTTGGTCATCCCATCAATAATAACCCAAATAAAATCAAATTGCTCTCGGGTACAGGGCAACCCCACCACAAAATCCATATTCACATCTTCTCACTTTCAAGTAGGAATATCAATATCTTGAGCTAAACCATTGGGCCTTTGGTGTTCTACTGTCACGACCCGAGAGTAGGACCTAGACGTGACATAGCAAAAGAGAATCTCAGAGTCCTCGATCAAGCCATCCAAGCATCATCGCACACATCATTGGATCGGAAGCGTGTCATACAATAAGTAACACATAAGTCTAAGGGATTTCGGGGCTTTGGACTCAAGCTATGGGAACATCACCGGGAATGAGATAAGCATGAATCACATAACACGTAGCAATTACGTTCTAAGGGGTGGGTAAGTATGACTCAAGCTATGGGGGCAAGCAGGGGCTAGGGACTTTCCACATATGCACATTCCATCCATCCAATCATAATAACATAAGCAAGAGCATAATAGAAACATAAGTAGTCATAACAAAACATAGATAATCATAACATCTCAATTAAGCACACAGTACGACGTACAATAGAATCTAATATGTCCAACAATGCCTCTACATAGAATAAGATGGGGCCTCGACATAACCCGGGCTCACCCTCAAGTCACAAGATAGAAAAGACATAATAAAACATAAGCTAGAAGAAGGTGGGTTTGCCCTTGGAGTATAGGGTTTACCACAAGCAACAAATACAAGATCTCAACTAAGCATCTAACGGTGGATGAATGTCGTCTCCGGTCCCTACATGGTTAGATCATGTAGACAAAGAGTATGGGTTAGCACATATAATGCACTAAGTATGCGGGCATTTCATGCACATGAACATGAACCTACTACAAATCTAGATGGAGAGAGCACATATATGTATAGAAAGAATATATGTAATCAAGGATAAATATTGTAACAATATGCCATGAAGTTCCATGATGCATGAATGCAAACCTACATATTCATAGCGGAGATATGACCTCAACCGACAACAAGGGAGACCAAGCGAGCTACTACTTGGAATTGGACTACTTTCCAGGTAGATCTCAAGCCACCCTAAAAATAGGGGGTAACAAGACATCCTATCTTGGGAGAAATGACATGTTGGCACATGGTTTGACGAAAAGGAGTATGGACCCTTGGAGATAGTCCACCCCAACTCAAATCCCTTAGTACTAAGTCTCATCCCACGAGAAATACATATACATATACAAGCTTTCAAAACGAAGGTTCAATGCTTCAAATCCATACAATGCAAAGCTAGGCTAAAAAGCCAAATCGTATTTCAAAGCTTTCCATAATTAGGCTAAAAAGCCAAACAAGAGTTCCAAGTGTCAAATCCAAGTTCAATGCATAGGAGTAGCTCATTCTAACATA
>JBCEWC010008188.1:0-20320 GCA_038996855.1 Solanum aculeatissimum | reverse complement strand
GGCTGCCAAGTAAATATCCGAAGAGTTTGAGCACCTCTTTGTCTAATGCAGGCCATTCCAAGTAGGTATCTTCCATTATTTCTACACAACCACATGTCCAGTTCTTTTTCTGACCACTATCTTTCGCAGAGCCAAGAGGAGAAAAGGGTTGCTCACGACGCTTTCCGGAATTCCTGTCTGTACTATCATGCTTGATCAAAGTTTGGCTCTTAACTCTTCTTTTTGCTGGTCTTGAACCACTTTTTGAGGGCTAAAGGTATAGGCTAGCTATTTGTTAGTATATTGATATAATATTATATTAGTTTGATATATTTATGTAAACATGAGGTGGCATGGAGAGAAAGTTAATTGTTAGTATATTGATATAATACTACATTAGTTTTATTTATTTTATGTTATGATGTAAATTATCTTGAGGACGTTTGACGAAATCAAAAAACAACATGCAAAATAATAATAATAAAATTTTAAAAAGACACACTTCATAACCAAAGATTGTAATAGAACCACTTGCAAGAAAGAACACGCATGAACAAAAGCAATAATAGCTTATGGATTTGAGAAACAAACAATATGAGTATATTGAACATTTTACCAAGCAAAGACATATCGTTAAAGAAAAGACATATTCCTTTGTCAATAATTTTATATTTTAATAAAATTTATTAATTATTTTTATATGCCAAAGGAGGAAAATGAAAAGTTTTTATCATGCAAGAGGAAATTAAAGTTCATGCATTAACGCACATGGTACGATTGCCTGTATGAATGTAAAATGTGTATTTGCTAGGTGTTATAATTAGTCGGAGTATGAAGCAAAAATAAATAAATAATAATCAATTCAATTTAAATTAATCTAATTAGAATTGTAAATTTTTTAATAATCAAGTCACTCTTACTATGAGGTTTTACTTTTTGATTTTGAATTATTAAAATTTTGAAATTAGCTGGAAACAACAATGAGAGATGACATCAATAAAAAGTTGCAATAGGACTAAAAACAAAAGAAGGAATGGCATCATCTTCCTCCAAGTCCAAAATATCTTTTGTATATATATGAAGTATAAAGTGACAAAGTACAAAATTGTAGTTTGGTATAATGACAAACTTTTTGAGGGGGAAAGTTTATTCTTTCCAATGTAGCAACTTATTCAATTATATTAAAATGTTAAAAGTAAAGAAAAACTAAACAAATTGACTTAAATTAGTTTAAGGCTTTTGGATCACATTCTTGCCAAATATGTCATTTTGAAATATATATTAAAATTAAAATTGAATTACTAAAATATTCTTATTATTTAACTAAATATTTTACCATTAGTGAAATAAAAAAGAACAATCACAATCATCCAATATAACACTTCAGTCAAAGATATTAAAAGAAATGGTTTCTAAGTGCCTCTTTTTTTTTTTGGAGGCTTAAGATACTCTTCAATTATTTTGAATTTATATAAAATTATTCTTTATTTACCTTTCAATTTTCAAATATCCTTGATGTCAATCTTTTGGCTCAAAAATGTTCTCGACATTAACCTATTGGCTTATATTTACCATTACTTTTAACAATTCCTCTAAAGTACAATTCTTTAAATATTTATTTATTATATTACCTAATCTGATTGGTTCAAATTTAAATCCTTCTCAAATAAATAATAAGAACCACACATAATTCATATTTTGACCTGATACTCTTGACAATAATTTTTAAAAAATTATTAATTTCATAATATCTTCCTATTATCCTATATTAAATCAGCTCTCTATTATAATTCGACTCATGACTGGGGATCTGACTGAAACTCATACTCACTCAACTCATCTAAAAAGTTATTATTTTTTATTAATATAAAATTTGCTATCAATTATCCAATTATCTTGTTCATTCTTTTTTTTTAATCTCTTATTCTTAAATAGAATATCAGGGGCTCAAACTTGAAATAAACTTTCTTGTTCATATTCTTTTAATATGTATTAGTATCATAGTGTGGGTGATGATAGAAATATGAGAAAAGATTGTTTTCATCATTTTCATTTTAAATTATGGATACACACTAAAGAAAAATGTTATATATGTACATAGATGCTTAATTAAATTATCTTCTATTGAACTAATTATTTTTATATGAATATCATCATTGTTTTTCTTCTTTTTCTTTTACTTGATTAAGTTAACAAAAATTTATAATGATGTACAAGATCCAAGAAAAAAAGTGAAAGAGAGAGGAGGTGAGGTTGGGGGGATGAGTGTAGAAAGTAGAGACTAAACCCCTTTTGTTTATTTTTAATTTATTATATGTCAATCATATGAGACCATATATTAAGTTATTTTAACTTATTTTAGCAAAGACCTAAAATTCTCTTAAATTATGAGATTTGGTACAATATTGTCCCCCATCCATCTTATGAGTGTGGGTTGTTACAAATAAGGGTATTTTCGAGCTAAAAGTTTGACGTTAGGGGTGTTTTTGAGCCAAAAAATTAACTTTAGGGGTATTTTGAGGCTGAAAAGTGGATAAAAAATAGTTTTGTATCAATTCAAATAGTTGAAGAGTATTTTAGGCCTTTTTTGTTCTAAAAAAATCAGGCCTTTATTGGGTCAGGGGCTGAGCAACACCCCCAACCTTAATATAAATTTTAAAAAATAAAATACAAGAAGGGGGACATAAATCGTAGCTCTGGTAATATGATGGTTCATAAATCGATTATCCTACTAAGGACAACCAACTCATCCCCAATACTAAGAAATAAAACCTAAAATTATGCACTTAGAAGAGAGGACTCTTCTTAATACAAAGACCCTAGGAAGTATAAATAAGGGAGACTCTCACAAGCTATACCTATGACTTTATAGCTTAAAAGAAGATGATAAGCTCAAGGATTTGAACAAGTAGCAACCTGCTCCAAGAATGTCGATCCATACCAACTTGTACGGAGGTTTCTTGGTTCTTTTCAACTTTTCTTCTTCTGAAATTTACTATTTTCATTTTATCTAAATTAAAGTAACCACTAGAATCATGAAAAAGTTGATGATAGTTGAAGAATTGTTTAGTAGACTCTACTATGGAACTCTACTTAGAAAGAGTATCAACAGGAAAATTAACATCCTTAAAGACATGTTTATAGTGAAAATAGTCAAGCATTTTGACCATATCTTGAAGCTCCTTGATATCTTTGTTGATACTCCATATGCCACAATCCAAAATCAAGTGTGGTAGCACTTTCCTTTACTCCACCAAGGCTAGTCAGCCTAAATAAAAAATAACAAAGTAAAATAAAAAAGCTAAAGCGAAAATGCATTCAAAACATGAAAGGACAACATAAGAAACAGGAACCATAGTCGAAAATACATCCTAAAATTGGTATCACATATACAAGCCTCAATTATAACATAGTCAGAAAGAAATATTACAAGCCTTAATTGTCTTTGTTTCTCGAATATAACAAAATAAATAAAGAAAGTTTGATAGTCATAAGAGTAGGCTGGAACAGATAAGCAACTACCTCTCAACCTGTCTCAAGCTTGGCCCATAAAGAGAGAGAAATACAACTGGATCTGAGCTCACGACCTACACACATATGTAGAAGGAAGAGTGAGTACCAACAAGTACACAACAAGTAGACCTAAACAAAGGTAGAGAATAAAGAACACAATTACTCCTTCTATCCTAACCACATACCTTCGAACTACAACTTTGCACGCAGGAAAGCCAACACACACACACAAACATCGATATTTTTGGCTATTATCAATGAAGGTAATAGAATATATTTTTGAAGAATTGATTGAGTGATTAACATGTAACCTCTTATTATTTGCACAAGAAGAATGCTACCTAGGCTTCTACGATCGCTACCATGCTTTTTCTTTCTTTTGTTCTCCTCTTTTTCGTATTTTTCTTTTTTGTCTTGTCATTTTGTTTGTTCTTCTCTAGACTCTAGAATATTGAATTCTCCTTCTTTAGCAGTCCAATTTTAAAAATTGATTTAATCAGTTCAAAGATATCAAAAGAAAAAAGATGGAGGGGATTATTCTGTCAAGAAAAAGGGGGGAATGTACATTTGTTTGAAATGGTTTTGAAATAAATATTTTGCGCCTTTAAGTATGCATAGAGACTATATATATATGTGTGTGTATATATATATATACATACATACATAATATCTCAACTGATCAATCTCAGTAGTTTACAAGAACAAAGTCAACCATTATATCCCACTTAGTACAAATTATTACATGTAGAACAAGGAATAAAATAAAATATGATGCCATGAAATGCAAGTAATAAAATGCAATGTCAAATAATCGTGATATATGTTTATCCTATGATACACATCTGCTGATATAATTAGATCGAAACCCATGGAAGTCTCACATGGACCATGTATCTGTCGAAACCATTTTCCTTCAGCATTTATCTTTCATATCTAGCTAGAACTATTTTCTTTTTCTTTTTTTCTCTTTGCCAAAACTATTTTCCTTTTTTATTTTAATCATTTCTAATTGGAACCATTTTCCTTTGACTTTTCATCTATAATGGGACATCAGACAATATATCATCATAATACAATAATCACTTTCATATAAGCATGAGAATATGCAAGGAGTCCACACAAGTCATATAATTGATACTCAGACAATCAATCTCATTGTTCTTTTAACACTTGAAACATCATCAAGAGCATCACATAATAATTAAATCATATCATTTTCAAATTTCCCAATAGTCACTTTATTATCAAAGCTCAAAACTACTCATCGTTTAATCAATGTTTCGATAGTATTAATTTCAACAACTTCAACATAATGTTGAATTATATAAAACTTGGCCAACATCACATGTAGAGTACTTCAACCGTCGTTTCACATTAACATGAAATAATACTCAACAATTGAATAAATATAAATAATTTCCAAGATTTCAACAATGAAAATTACAAGGTCAATTCATATTCTCAACTCAAGGGTCATTATCACTAACATACACATACTAATTCAAGAGTCAAGTCACAACATTCTATCACATAACTATTCTCATAACCCCAACATATTCATTAAGTCATTTTATTATTTTTCAAACACACAAATAAGAGAAATACAAGGTTCAATTAAACTCAACAAGGTTTAGGAATTCGCTTGCCTCAATAAAGTTAAGAATCAATTCAAAAAGAGCACTTTCTCCTTTTGATTCAAGCCCAAAATACCATAATCTAGTAAAAAAAAAGATTCACAATCACATTTTAAGGCTAATGACACCAAGATTATACAATTCGAGAAAAAAAAAAAGAAAAAATGGTCCAAAAATGCAACACTAGAAATCAAAGTCAAAATCTAAAATTTTTTAGATGAAAATTTTCTTCACATAATTAAAAATCTATTGGTGAAAACCATTTAAAAAATAAAGCAAAAATGAATTCATAATCACTATTTTTGTGAAAAATTTGAGTTCATTAAAAACCCTAATTTCTCCAATTGAAAGCACCAAGAAATGCTCAATGAATAATAAAGATGAAAGTCAAAAAATACTTTTTTCAATGAATTTCTCATGAAAAACCGCTTGAAAATTGTTCATACCAAGCTCCCAAAGTTCAAAATAAAGGAAATGACTAAAATCCATCGTTTTAAGATTAAACATTGTTCTGGAAAAAATGATATCCACGATCGTGGCCTGGGGCCTGCAAACGCAGAAGTCAAACTTAGCTTACCCTCGCAAATGCGAACTGGGTTCCCGCGAATGGAGAGGTTAAATCTATTTGACCCTCCGCAATCATGGCCCAGTCTCTGTGAAGACAAGGCACTAGCTGTAAGAGCTTCAGGAATGTGTTGAAGGGTCCACAAACATGAAATATAGTTCAAACACCAAATATCCACAATCACAATTTGCACAAAATTATAAAATAGACCATCGAAATTCATTCAAAACCCGTATACACAAATCATATATGCAACTCTACTAAATTCAACATTTTAGACTGAATGGACCATTGAAAATTAAATCTGAGGCCTCCTTGACCCAAAATCTGATAAGTCACAACTAAATTAACTTAGGCACTAGAAATATCAAAATGCTACCGGAATGTCAACAAATTATGACGAAGCTCATACTAGCACTAAAGTTACCTCATGGAACCCATGGAAACATCATAAATTCAATCCGAGTATGCGAACTCAAAATATTTGACCAAAATCAAACCTAAGTCAAACTTTAACTCTATAAGATTTTATAAGTTAAAAGAGATAAAAATGAAAAAAATACAGAAAATGCTTCTAGTGCAAGGAAGTACTGGCCACTCTATGGCTCATGATTGGCATCACGAGTCATGGTTAGGCTTTGTGGATGGGTAAAGCCTTGGTGAAATTGTAAAGTCTGAAGGTCGATTGTACGAAGGGTTTTTATGGCTTTTGAAAGGGTCTAGGAGTCATAGACACTGGCTCGTAGACTAGAGGATCAAAATAATTTTTAGAATTTAAGGATATGTCACTAGATGAATGGGGTTTTACGGATCATGGTTCTGTTTACGAGTTGTGAAAAAATATCTCATGGATTGGGTTTTGAGTGATGAAAAATTCTAAGTGTGGGGTGGTTTATGTGGTGTCTTTACGATCCATAGTCTGAACTATGAGCTGTATAAAGAGAATCATGGAATGAGGTTTAGAGACATGTTTTGGGAGTTCAAAGGTGTAACCAAATGAAACTTCGACCTACAACTGATAGAATGATCTACGACCCATATAATGATCTACGATCCGTAGATCGAGTCCATAGATGGGCCTTGATAATTTTTAATGAAGGGAAAATTTGACCTTTTTCGCATCCTAAGTTTAATACTACATCAATTTATGCTTATTTTCACCCATATCAACCCAAACTCACCCATTTCACTCTCATTCACTTTTATTCCTAAGGCATTTCCTACTCCCATCACTCAAGAAGGAAGGCTATAATTTTAAGGTCCTCTTCTCAAAATCTCAAGCCTCTCTTCTAGTTTTTTATCTAGGTATATGGGGTTGATTATGGGTTCCTTTAACCACAAAGCCCAAGTATCTCAATCATCCTATCTAGGTTCAAACTGTGAATTCTTTATGAATTTTATGAAATTTCTTTAAATGTTGGTATTATGATGTATTTATAGCTATATAAGCTATATTGATATCATGCTATGACAAGTCATGAAAGTTGATTATTTGCAAGATGATTTTCATTGTTTCACTATCTCGGATTTTGAATAATTATGGTGGATTGTTTTGAGAAAGCTTTAAATTGATGAGTCTTACTATGTTTTAAACATAACCCTCTTGAATTGTATGATTTAAATTTTACATGCATTAAACCCGCCAAGTTTTAAGTTACATTCTCTAATGAAGCATGTTATGAAAGATAAGAGTTTCTACTAGATGTTCACAAAAGTTTATGAAAGTTACAATTATTTTGAAACCCTTTTGACGATGTTAAAAAAGATAGTGACAGGACAATTCTTACCAAAGATGGATCTTCTTGTGATAAGGACAATTCTCACTTGAATGAATTTCTAAAATTTATTAGCTACTCCTATTATGATAAAGTTATGTTTCAAGCTTATAAAGGTTATTTGAATATGATCATGTTATAAATATTTTATGGAACTTGACTTAGCACCCGAGAAGGCTTGAGGTAGGATTCAATTAAAAGGGTGTAAGGTTATCCACCTAAGAAAATTCTAGTAACAATCTCTTTCCCAAAGCTACGTACTACCATAGGAGCCCTTGTAGGCTAAGGCTAGTGGATTCATAATAGTAAAATTCAAAATTAAAAATGTGCATGCATAAGTTGATGGAGTTCTACTTGGTAAGTAGTCTCCTTGAGCCAATGTAGGGGGGTTATTTTGGATTCCATGTAGTAGCTCATATGGTCTTACATGTCGGTTATGGTCTCCTCCCACAAAGTATGTATATGATGATTTGCGATGTTTATGTTGATTCAAATCATGTTTTAATGATGCATTGATCATAAATCATCCCTTGAGCTTATTTATATTGTTATGATTATGGATATTGCTTATTATGATATTATGATTCTCTTGTTGCATTGCATCCCACATAATTAGTACATTCAAAGTACTAACACATATTCTTGCCTACATGATATCACCATATAAGGAATGGTGCTCCTCCTTCTTCGACACGTGGCTATCTTGTGGATATTTGAAGATAAGTTGTTTAGTGAGCCTTCTACTTCGAGGACAACACCATAGTTGTTTCAAGCTTGATGTATTAAGACTTCTAGACAATTCTATTTTGTTTCTTTTGATACTTATATTTGAGGGTGATCTAGGAACATGTCTTAGCCCCCGTCAAGTCTAAGCTGGAGGTATGATTGGACATGTATGATGATGATGGTATAACTTCTGTTGTTTTGATGTTGATTATCTCTTAGTTTCATTTCCCCTATTTAATTCTAGTATTATTTATGTTCAATATTTATGAAATGTTTGATGAATGCTAAGAGGCTTGGGTGAGATTCCCTCAGGCTCCTTATTCACCATATTACGGCTATGCCTTAGGTTTGAGTCATGACAAACTCAATTTTTAACTTTGGACCTAAAATCTACATAACAACTCAAAATCTGGATTTCAACAGCTCTCTTAGACCAATTTTCACATTCCAAAATTGATGGAATTGACATATTTTTTATAACATCTCATATGTTGATTGGTATGGAAAATGGTAAAGTTATAAAAAAAATTGAAGTGGACTGATATCACGAGCTGATCTATGGATCATAGACCAAACCACGGGTCGTAGACCAGTTTTATGGTTGAGGTTCAAAAGTTGATGGAAATCTTTGAACACCAAAAGTCATTGTACGAAGAACTCTACGAGTCATACTTCTCTATACGGACCGTAAATGTGATTGTGAATGGGACCCTGAAGGATGAAAATATTTCTAAGTATGGAAGGCTATTACGAGTAAGAGTTATGGCCTGTAAATGGAACTACGAATCATACTATTAACTCGTGGATTGAAGGTGTAAATTTTAGTAACTAAATATTTGGGCCATGCAAAGTACGAAGATTAAGTATGACCCGTAGAAGGAAGTACGAATCGTAATTAGGTCTCACGAAGTGAGATTTAGAGACTATTTTCAGGGATTAATTTCAACTGGATAAAACCTTGAAGTAGGAGCCATACTTTAATTTACGGACCATAAACCATATTCGTAGATGGGTTCAACAGTTTTTAAATGATGAGATTTTTGGTCATTTTTGATCACGTTGACTCTTAAATTATGTCGTTTTGACCCTATTAATCGACTTAACCACCTCAGATCTTATAAAGCCTATTGCTAAATTCATTCTAACCTATTTACTCTCAAAATTTCAATTTCTTTCTCTCTATTAAGGACTCCATTGAATCTTAGGATTTTAAATTTGGGTTAAGGATTTCAAGGTCTAATCAATTCAATGTCTAGGGTTTTTTACTTGAGGTATGTAGGATTTCATTCTTTGATTAGATTCATCCATGAAACCCAAAATTCTACCCTATTTTTCTTCAAGTTCAAGAAAGGATTTCTATGAATTTTTATGATGGTATTCCAAAATTTTAGATCATGATTATTACATAACTATTTTACTTAATTATGCATGAATTAAGATGAATTACTTGAATCTTATGATTTTCAAATTGATTTCAAGTTTCTTCAAGTGTATGATATTTAGGGCTTGTTGAATTGATATGGGTTCCTTTACTGATGATCCAAATTAATTTCAATTGCATGAATCTTACATTATTTCCATCAATTACATGAATCTTACATGATTTCCATCAATTGCATGATTTTAATTTCAATGGCTCATGAATCTATATATGGCCCCAATTTCTTATGTAAATTTATGATTTTATGAAATGTGATTCTAAGTATGAAAGTATGTTTTGATGATGAGGGTGGCATAAGTCCTTAATGTCTATGAAATGATGATAAGATGACGAGTATACCCACACTATATGAAAATCTACGTAGATGGATTATTTCTATGATATGACATGTTTTGATGAGGTTATAATACCTATTTTACAAGTTATGAAAGTAAGATTTGCTAAAAAATTAATTATGATGATGACTATGATATTGCATGCATGCATTTCGTGGGATTTGACTTAGCACCAAATGAGATTGAGTGAGGGAGACTACCTCCAAGGGTCCATACATAAATTCTCAAGTCGCATAACTACGTACCATCGTAGGTTTATAATTATGTGCCTATATGGCTAGCTAATGGATCCATATAGCATCTTAATGTGACAATCACTGTGCTAGGGTTAATCTTAAAGGGTAGGGTCTTTATGATCAAGTGACACTCATCGTGCTAAGGTAGAGTCTAAAGGGTGGGGTTGATTCTACCTTGACAAAGTAGACTTCTCTTTTTCTTGGTATAGAGGGAACATCGAGATTCCATGTAATAGTTAGATGGTCTTAATATCGGTTATGGTTGTACTCCCATATATGTATGCTAGGTTATGGAAGATTTTATGATATTCCTATTCATGGTTTTAAACATGCATTGTTTATGCATACCTTATCCTTATTCTATTTCTATGATTATGCATATTACTATTATGTTATGATGTTTCCTTGATGCATAACATACCTACATACTTAATATATTCCACGTACTAATGCATACTCTTTGTATACATGACCTAACCATGTAGGAATAGACGACGATATGACTACTCATCCATTTTATGGCTAGGGTTGGATTTGATCATGGAAGATTGTGGGTGAGTTTCCATACTTAGTGACAAACCTTGCTCTTGCTATGTTTTTAGTTACACTGTGACTTTATGATTCAATTTATATTCTATCTTGAGGATGAGCTAGTAGCATGTTCTAGTCACTGCTAAGATCTATGATGTAGAGGCATGGTTCAAACTTATGATGTTATAATTCCCCTAAAAAGGAAACTATGACTTTATTTGTATAAGACTATGCTCCACTTTCTTACTCTCTTATAATTTTTATTTTACCTTATGTATGCTTATGATATGAATAAGAGGCTTGGATAGGGCGCCTTTGGGTGTCACAACTAGGTCCTAGGTTTGGGTTATGAAAAACTTGGTATCAGGTCAAAAGGTTTGAAAGCATCTTAGGGAGTCTAACATGCTATGTCTAGTAGAGTCTTGTTTATAGGTGTGAAGCGTGCCATATCCATGACAGAGAGGCTATGAGATATTTTAGAAAATTTTCACTTCTTTTTTGATCTATGTCGTGGCTTCAAGACTCTCATTTCCTAATGCTTGCCCTTTGAATTTTTTTTAAAAATGCCTCTACGACATGCTCTATTTCCTCAGGGAGTCAATTCTACTGAGGACCAAGTTCCTAAAGGCCCTCAAGCCGATTAAGTGACTAATGAGGAGTTTAGGCCCATTATCACTATGTTAGCTCAAGTTGTTGCTTCCCCAAATACTCCTACTCTAGCTTCTAGGGTGAGAGATTTTGCTAGAATGAATCATCTAGAGTTCTATGGTTCCAAGGTGTATGAGGATCCACAAGAGCTTATTGATTAGGTTTAAAAGGTGGTGGAGATTATGGGGTTATCATCTGAGGAGAAAACCAAGTTGGTAGCTTATCAACTTAAAGGAGTTGCTCAAGTTTGGTTCATACAATGGAAGTATGAAAGAGTTGAAGAAGAGCCTATTGGTTGGGAGGTCTTCAAAGCTATTTTTGTCGATCATTTTTCCCCTTGAGCTAAGGGAAGATAAAGTGATGGAGTTTATAAATATAAGTCAAGGTGGTATGAGTGTGAGGGAGTATGCCCTTAAGTTCATAAAGTTGTCTAAATATTCTTCTTCCTTGGTGGCCGATCCTAGAGCCCGCATGAACAAGTTTATCTTTGGTGTATCCTATCTGGTGAAGTGGAATGCAAAATTGTGATGCTCATCAATGAAATGGATATTTCTTTGCTCATGACTTATGTCGAGCAAGTGGAGAGTGCAAAGCTTTAAAAGATGAGGTTAAAAGAGTCCAAAAGGGCTCATTGTGATAGTGAATCTTGAGATGCTAAGTCTGGTGGTGGCCGTTTCTAATAAGGCCAAGGGTCGTCCAAAGGTTCTCCTCAAAGGTTTAATAGTGATAGGGTTCCTATCCCTAAGGCTCAAGGGGATGTTGTAAAGGGTGGTGGTGCTATCCCTCCTAGGTGTCCCAAGTGTGGGAGGAATCATTGGTGGTGCTATCCCTCCTAGGTGTACCAAGAATTACATCAAAATTGGTCATGTCAAGTTCAACAAGATCATATGAAAAGACTATGCAAGACCGACACGCGACAATTTCTATAGACTTTCTTAGCTATGATTGACTCGCTAATTAAAGTATAGAATGAATAAGGTTCTAATAAGACTTTGGGAGATACATCAAACTTTATGAAAAGGTAAGGAGTAACAAAGGACATATTTGCACTGAGGTCAAGCAAAGAATGCATATCATGATCAAAGACTGTTAACATACTAGTAACCACATCGGGAGACTCCTCAACCTCAATCTTATCATGTAAAGCATAAAATTGCTTTCCACGTGGACTACCTCTTTGAGCTTGGGCACCTTGTGCCACGTGCCCTCTTTGAGCTACTTGGCCTTGAGAACACCCTTCTTTACCTTTGTTAGTCATATTAGGACACTTGGAGATTTTGTGTCCCATCTTTGCACAATCAAAGCAAGTGCTCGAGCCTCTCAAGCAAGTGACATGACCAATTTTGATGTAATTCTTGGTATAGATTAGCTTCATGCATCTTATGCTTCTATTGATTATAGAACTCGTAGGGCCACCTTCCAAGTTCCTAATGAGTCCATCCTTGAGTGGGAGGGAACAAATTTGGTGTTCAAGGGTAAGTTCATATCTTATGTAAAAGCTATGAAAATAGTTTCTAAGGGGTGCATATATCATATTGTCTGGATCATGGATGTTGAGTCTGAGGTTCCTACTCTTTATTCGGTTTGGATTGTTAATGAATTCCCCAATGTCTTTCCCAATAACTTGCCTGGTATTCCTCCCGAAAGGGAAATTGACTTTGATATCAATGTTTCACCTGAAACTCAACCTATATCTATACCTTGATATCGAATGTCCCTGAGGGAGTTGAATGAATTGAAGGAACAACTAAGGGTCTTACTTGATAAAGGGTTTATAAGGCCTAGTGTGTCTCTATAGGGTGCTTCGTATTATTTGTAAGAAAGAAGGATGGTTCACTCCGAATGTGTGTGGATCATCGGTAATTGAACAAAGTGACTATCAAAAATAAGTATCCACTTATGAGGATTGATGACTTATTTGATCAACTACAAGGTACAAACTACTTCTCTAAGATTGATCTCTGGTATGAAAATCACTAATTAAAGGTGAAGGAGGATGACATTCCAAAGATAACATTTAGAACTCGGTACAAACATTTTAAATTCTTGGTTATGTCCTTTGGACTAATAAATTCTCCCATAGCTTTCATTGACTTGATGAATAGGATCTTCAAAATCATATTTGGACATGTCCGTGGTTATGTTCATGGATGATATATTGGTTTATTCATAGAATGCAAGAGAACATGAGGAGAATTTATGGATTGTGTTGCAAACATTGAGAGCATAGGCATCTTTTTGCCAAGTTTAGCAAGTGTAAATTTTGGCTAAGGGAGGTGGATTTTATTGGCCACATTGCTTTGGAAAATAGTATTAGAGTGGATCCAAAGAAGACGGAGGTGATAAAGAAATGGCCTAGACCACTGTCCCCTTCTGATATTAGGAGTTGTTTTGGTTTTGCTGGATATTATAAAAGATTTGTTGAAGGGTTTTCTTCCATTGCCTCTCCTTTGACTAAGTTGATCCAAAGTAAGGTAAAATTTCAATGGTCCAATAAATGTGAGAAAGGTTTCCAAACATTGAAAGATCATCTTACTTTAATCATTATTTTGACATTGTCCGAAGGTTCAAATGTTTTTTGTAAGGACACAAGCTTTGGAAGGCATTAATGATGCTAAAAAATTTGGTTTCCAATGATTTTTTACCAAGGTTCCTTTTCAAGGACACCGCCACAAGTTGTGGGGGGTGTCTATTGGCCATTTCATGGTTTTCCTTTGCTTCTTGAGGTGTGCAAGACCAAGTGACCATCCAGGGAGCCTTTCACGGCTCGTGGACCTCACCACTGGATATGAAATAGCTCATGGGAGGAGGCCCTTGCTTGGTCGTCACTGTTTTGCCTAAGGGTCCCACCATGGTCACTATCATTATCTGTGAAGAGCATCACGAACTATGGTGGTGACCGTGGAGGGACCCTTGGTCAATTTTCTTCCAAAACTCACCATGTTGTATCTTGGAGGCCCTTCACGACAGGCTTCATGGACTGTGAAGAGCTTCACAAGCCATGATGCCCATCGTGCAGGGGTCTGGCTTATTTTTTTTATTCCATTTCATTAAGAGGATCTACGATAATTTACTTAACTTCCAAGGTATTTTATGACATGCCTTGAACTCTTCCCAACCAACCTTAACATCTTCATTCCTTTCCACTAACCATTGATTGTACCACACTTGAGCCATATCCTTCAACTGCTACGCAACCAACTCAACTTTCTCCTCAGAACTGACACCCATAATAGTCAACACATTCGTAAGCTCATTAATGAACTCTTGGGCATCCTCATCACCCTTCGAACCAAAGAATTTTGGAGGATTCATCCGGGTGAAAACCCTCACCCTAGAGCCTGGTGTGCCACCATTTGTGGGATTTGTTGGCTGGGATTTATTAGCCACCACTTTGGCCAAGATAGACACCACATTTCAAAATTTAGCGTGAGTCACTTGTTCCTTTACAGGCTTACGAGGGGCTTATTCCTCAGGGACAGGAATCTGTCTGGGAAGGGGAGCTCTTCTGGGAGGCATCTTCTGAAAGAGTAGCAAGAACTCCCCATTTCAGGAAACGTTTCAATATAGCTCACAGCATGATATAAGGGATAATGAAGTGAGAAAATTCCTAAAATGTCATCATAGCCTCTCGTTCATAGGTATGACGTGCATCACACCCATGAACAAGACTTTAATTAACGCGCCATGTTGGACTCTGAGGATCATTTATAAACCTAGAGCTCTGATACCATCTTTGTCACGACCCGAGAGTAAGGCCTATATGTGACATGGCGAACGAGAACCCAAGAGTCCTCGATCAAGCCATATAGTATCATTACACACATCATCGGTTTGGAAGCGCGTAAACATAGCAAATAACACATAAGTCTAGGGGATTTCGGGGCTTTGGACTCAAGCTATGAGAATGTTGTCGGGAATGGGATAAGCATGAATCACATAGCACATAGGAATTACGTTCTAAGGGGCAGGTAAGTATGACTCAAGCTATGAGGGAAAGAAGGGTTAGGGACTTTCCACACAAGCACATTCCCAATCAAACATATCATAATAAGATAAGCGAAAACAAAATCATAACATAAGGAACCATTGACGAACATAGATAGTCATATCATTTCAAGTAACACATAGCATAACGTACAATAGAGTTTGATATGTCCAACAATGCCTCTATATAAGATTATACGGGGCCTCGATATATTCCAGGCTCACCCTCAAGTCATAAGATAAAGTAACATAAACTAAAGACATAAGGTAGAGGAAATTGGGTATTTCCCTTGGAGTATAGGGCTCACCACTAGCAACACTTCAAAATCTTCACTAGACGTCCAACGGTGGAAGGAAATTATCTCCGCTCCCTACATGGTTAGAACATGTAGACAAAGAGTATGGGTTAGCACACATAATGTAATAAGTATGAGGGTATGCCATGCAAGTGCACATGATCCTACGACGAGGCTAGATGACAAGGGGCACAACAATACAGAAAGGAATGCACATAGCTAAAAGAAGTTATATCATAACAATATGCCATGTCATGTCGTGATGCATAAAGTGCAAACCTAAATACATATCATAGCGGGGATATGACCTCAACCGACAACACGAGAGACCAAGCGATCTACTACTTGGAATTGGACTACTTGCCAGGTAGATCCCTAGTCAACCCTTAAATAAGGGGATACATAACAATTCAATCCCATGAAGGGAGATAACCCATGGTGACACATGGTTTGACGGAAAAGAGTGAGACCTTTGGGGATAACCCACTTACTACTCCGATCCCTCAGTACTAAGTTTTATCCCACGAGAATACATATACATATACGAGCTTTCAAAATAGAAATTTGACCTTTCATTCAAAATAATGCATAGTTGGGCTATAAGCCAAATCATAAGTCAAGTCTTTCCATACTTAGGCTCAAAACCCAAAATAGAGTTTCCAAACCAATGCAGTAGGAGTAGCTCATCTATATAGCATATCATATCATGCCTTATCATAACATATCATATCATATTATATCATAATGGTGTAAACACCCATAATTGCTCAAAGAGCCGTAACATAGACTTTATGTGATCATATTTAGTCAATTCCTATAACATATCATAACATGAGGGCCAAGCCCTTATCAAGAGTTTCATCATAACAAACCTTTCATGCTCATGAATGCAATGCATGGATGATCAAGAGTAGCATGGGTATTGAATATCATCATTTAAATCATCAATACAAGAAATTCATATCCAAGGCATAGTGAAATCATCACATTAAAATAAAATCATTAATACCCATACTTGAATGGAAGAACTAAGGGGACATGCATTCTTAAAACATCATAAAATCAATGAACATCATCAATAAGGGCTCAATCCACGTTGAAATCAATAAATTAACACAACCCACACTTTAATTAAAGCAAAATATTCATAAATTAAAAGATCCAATTTCAATGCAAGTCAAAATTCATCAAAATTGAAAAGAGGAGTTTTGGGTCTTCATGGTTGAAAGAATAATCATGAATCAATACCACATACCTTTAATTAATCAAGAAGAATCTAAAAAAGAATCCAATTTCCCCAAGTTTCCAAGCTTGTTTTCGATGGAGGTTGAGAGAAAATTGAGAGAATAGTTTGGAGAGATTCAAGAGATTGGATGAATTAGGGAAATTAGGGTTCAATTTAGGGGTTTTAGGAGAGTTTAAAAGGACTAAAATGGCTCTAAGATCAATTAAAATTACAATTACACCATTAATAAAATGGAAAAAATAACTGGTAACTGGAGTCACAGAACATCTACACGGACCGTGCAACGGTCCATGGTCAGTGAACTCGACCGTGTGCATACACTTGGTCACGACCTTGGCTTGCAAACCTTGGAAACTTTTTGGTCCACTTCACGGACTGGCTCATGGGCCGTGGAATATCACATGGACCGTGAACTGGTCCGTGGCACCTCACTTGGCTCGGAGTCCTGGCCCGGGGTCCAAACAACTCTCTGGACCACTCCACGGGTGCCTTCATGAACCGTGAGGCATCACACGGACCATGAAGTGGTTCGTGGAGCCTCACTTGGTTCAGGGCCCTGGTCCATCATCTAACCCACTTTGTGGATAAACCCATGGATGGGCTCATGGGTCGTGAACCCCCTCACGGTCCGTGGTCCCTTTCGTGTGGCCTTGCCTTAGCCAACTATGGCCCTTCCTTTCCAGAATGCTTTTGGGAATGGACAGTCTCATCGTAATGGACATAACTTTCACATACGAATTCCAATTTGAGTGAAACTAATTGGGTTGTGTAGATAACTCAAAGAGATTCGTTTTGATAGGTTCTAGTACACACAGTTCATCTTGTACCAAGAGATATAGACATTCAAAGTCAGACCTGCCACACAACCTCATGAAAAACCAAACCAACATGATTCCTTTGAACATGGCCACATAAGCATCACCCATGACCATCACTAACCGACCATAACAAGTTTAAAACAGACCTCAATCAACCACTACGAAGTTCAAAATTTTTCGGGTCATTACATGGAGCTTCTAAAGGACTACAACATGAGTGTGATGTATCACCCCGACAAGGCTAATATTGTAGACAATGCACTTAGTAGAGTGTCTATGGGCACCTTTGCATATGTTGAGAATAGAAAGAAAGAGTTAGTCAAGGAAGTGTTTTATTTGACTCGTCTAGGTATGACATTAAAATGTCTTGAACAATGGTGGTGTACTTGTACAACATATGGTGGAACCGTCTTTGGTAGTGGAAGTTAAAGAAAATAAGACATGGATCCTACATTGGTTGAATTAAAGAAGTTGGTGGTTGACAAGAAGATTGAGCCTTTTCAAAAAGGGGAGATGGATTACTTCATCACCAAGGGCGATTGTGTGTGCCTAATATTGATGGTCTAAGGGAAAATATACTTGATGAAGCTCATAACTATAAGTTTTCTATTCATCCCTGATCCATCAAAATGTATAGAGATTTGAGAGAGGTATATTGGTAGAATGGCATGAAGAAAGACATAGCAAGGTATGTGATGAGGTGTTTAAACTACAAACAAGTATAGGTGGAACACTAAATATTAGGTGGTTTAGACCAAGACATTGAGATAACTACTTGAAAATGGGAAAAAATGAACATGGATTTCACTACAAATTTGCCAGAGAGTAGTAAGTAATTTGACTCAATATGGGTGATTGTGGATAAGATGATGAAAACAACTGAGTTTTTATCGATGAAGATTTTCTATATTGCCAAAGATTATGCTAAGGTCTACATTCAAGAATTCATAAGGTGACATGGGGTACCATTGTATATAATATCAAATTGTGGTGCTAATTTACTTCTCAGTTTTGGAAGTCTTTCCGAAAGGGCCTTGCTATGAAGGTGAAGTTAAGTACCGCATTTCATCGTCAAATGGATGGGCAAGCCAAAAGAATAATTCAAATCTTGGAGGGTATGTTGAGGGCATCTGGGCTTTATGTCAAAGGTGGTTGGAATGATCACCTACCTCTTATTGAATTTGCTTACAATAATAGTTTTCATTCAAGCATTGAGATGACACTACTCAAAGATTTGTATGGTAGATGGTGTAGGTCACCGATGGGATGGTTTGAAGTTGGAGAGGTATCTTTGATTTGACCGAATTTGGTACTTGATGCTATGGAGAAGAAAAAAGTTATAAGGGAAAGGTTGATAGCTACCCAAAGTAATTAAAATTCATATGCCGATGTTAGGAGATGAGACCTTGAGTTTTAGGAAGGTAATTAGGTTTATTTTAAGATTTCACCAATGAAAGGAGTAATGAATTTTGGTAAAAAGGAAAAATTGAGGGCTACATATATGAGACCTTATCAGATTGTGAAAGGAATTGGGAAGGTGGCTTATGAGCTAGAATTGCATATGGAGTTAGTTATGGTTCACCCGGTGTTTCACATGTCAATGTTGAGAAAATTCATGGGTGAACCTAGTTCCATTATTCCATTGAAGGATAGGACTATAGAGGAGGAATTGACTTACGAAAAGGTACTGATTGAGATTTTTGACTAGCAAGTAAAGAGATTAAGAAATAAGGAAGTTACATTTGTTAATGTTATAGAGAAACCAATAATTTGAGAGTGGTTACTACCACACCCAAAACATGCACCCATAGCTTGTCTACAAACACCCATGTGATTTCTACCACATTGAGCACAACAAGGAATCTGAGTAGCATCAACAATTTGTGCCCTAGGAGGAGACACCCTAGTAAATCTCACATTGGATCCTTGGCCTTGTTGGAAATGGCAAAACCCACCAACCTTAGCAACTTGGAACCCACCATCAAGTCGGGCCCTCTTGGTCTCATGCACCCTCTTGTCCTTCATCTTCTCACCCTCGATTTGTTCGGCATATGTCATGAGCCTTGAGATGTCCATCTCTTTAATAAGCATAGCCATACGACACTCCTTAACAACCAAATCTGATACACCCGATATGAACTTGTGTATCCTTGCTTGGGGATCCGAAACCAAAGTAGGAGCATACTTATAGAGTTTGGTAAACTTGAGGGCATAGTCCCTCACGGTCATGTTTCCTTGACGGAGATTGATAAACTCGGTCATCGTTGCTTCTCTTAGCTCAAGTGGGAAGAACCTATCAAGGAAGGCTATCTTAAACTCCTCCCTATCAACCTTCACATCCACCACCCTTTCCATGAGCCATTGCTCATACCAAACTTGAGCAACATCTTTGAGTTGGTAGGCCGCCAACTCCGCCTTCTCCTTCGAGCTAACACCTATAATAGACAAAACTTTGGTGAGCTCATCCACAAACTCTTGGGCATACTTCTCGGCCTTAGAACCATAGAATTTTGGGGGATTCATACGAGTGAAGTCCCTCACTCTTGATGCCGGAGTAGTGATAGGAGCCGGGTGAATGGGCATAGCTTGG
>JBCEWC010008187.1:0-20320 GCA_038996855.1 Solanum aculeatissimum | reverse complement strand
TATTAATGTTTCTTGAAAGTCTTCTATTAGTTGTGAGTTTCTTGTCCTACTATTATTTCTTTTTGGGCATACATTTGCCAAATGTTCTATACTACCACAAGTGAAATATTCTAATTTATTCCTATAATTTCTATCGATTATATATTGTCTAACTTGTCTGTTTCTGTCAAGATATGATTTTCTAGCCGATGACTTTCTTAGGTAATATTTTCTCCTGTTATATGTATTCGCATAGTGTGGCCTATTAATATTAGTTAACTAATATTCAATTTTAAATATATTGTTATATTTATATTATTAATGGGAGAGGATGCAATCTCCCCATTAGGCCACGTGCCCTTCTGTTAATTTACCATTTGTAATAATGTTAGTTAGCTAAAATTTAAATTTTAAATCTATTAATACTTTATTATTAATTTATTCATAGGAAAGATGCAACCTCCTCATTAAGCCATGTGTTATTCAATTAATTTTTCATTTATAATTACTCTATTAATTACTTTTTTAATAGGAGAGGACGCAACTTCCTCATTAAGCCATTTGTCATTCTATTAATTTTTCATTTGTAATAATGTTAGTTAACTAAAATTTAAAATTTTAATTTTGGAATAATAATTCTATTCTATATTATTATTATTATTATTATTTGTTACACCCGATAAAATTACCAAAATACCCCTAGATGAGAAAACACATCTTTTCAAACTCTTTTGGCAAATTTGATGCCATAAATGCAATCAACATGGAAAATTGTGTGGGAAAATGGTCCTGGTTTATTTTTAAAGCAACCAAACAAGAAGATAATATTTTCAAAGCGAAAATGCATATACAGAAAAGTGTGCGACATGTCCGCGTCACAAACTTATCGCGAATTTGCACTTAACGGTGATCCTAATATTTTCGACGGGATTGAAAAATCGATGGGAAATTTTTTGAAAAAAAATGTAAATGTACGCGCTAGATCCGCATCGTAGACTTGGTTCACCCAACAATAATAACAAAGTTCAAAAACTCTAATTGTTGAAGGGGCATTCCAGAAATTTCCCCACCCCTCCTAAACATGAAACACGACCAATATAGGTCATTTTTGGCCTAAAAAGGATTTCTAAACCCATTCTAAAGTCCTTACACTACAAACTAAGTAGAGACTTTGAGCAAAGAAGAGTAGAAAGAGCTAGGGTTCAGAGGATTAGGGTCAATTTCTTGCAAATTTGATTGTTCTTCGATTTTCAGGTATGTAAGGCTAATCCAAAGCATGAGATTGTTCTCTCATGTGCCCCATAATAGTGATTAGATGATTTATGATGACATTGATGTTCCCATGATTGTATATTTCCTTAAAACTTCAATGATGCTTAACCTACTTTGCTTATAATGTATAATTAATTATTTCTATAAACTTGTTTCTTGAAAAATGATTTTGAATTCCTATATTGAACATAAACTCTAGGTTTTTATTTACTAAAACTTGTAAAGATGAACTTAAGAGATGAGTGTAGAGCCTTGACAATATAAATGTGCATGTGATTGTTATTGTGATCGTGATGTAAGAGTGCTAATGATGATGTCAATGAAACTTGATGTTCCTGGAGTTTTAAAGATCATGAAATTAATCCTTTGATAATGTTCCTAACCGAAGAGTTGATGGTTGATGTAATAAATCGAGTTGACAATGTCCAATGAGACTAATTGAATAAGTTAACAGATGGAATTGATGTCTTATGAGCATGTTGAGTCCTGGGAGGAGTATTGAGCGTCAAATTGAGTAAGAGTAAACAACAACTCAAACTCAATAACTACATAGACAGCGTAGGTGAGGATTAAATCGTAAAATTGGCTGTTTCTCTTTTGTCCCATAAGAGGACTTGATGTTATTTATTGTGGATCCATCGATGGAACATTCTTTACCCCGACAAGGTACTAGATGGATGTGGCAAAGATATCACTTCATTGTATCATATCGGCTCATAGACGATGATTATCGATTTGAAAAACTCCTAGATAGGTTATGACGGGATCCTAATGTAATGATTGAGTTCCTTACCTTTTGAGTTCAGTCTCTTGAATTGAGTTGATGTCTGAGATGAGTTGATGTTTGAGTTGAGTATCTTTTATGATGCCTTTTTCTTTCAAACTATTTTACATACCAGTATATTCCATGTACTGATATCTATTTGGGCCTACATATTTTAATGATGCAGAGACAAGTACTCAAGATCATCAACATGCGCGCCATTGAAGGTCTTATCTTACTTTAGATGAATGGTGACTCCTCTCTTACATTTAGAGGATGCCACTTATTTCTCTTTTTCTTTTGAGTTAGTGGCATTTTTTATTTGCAGTAGTCATGGCATGTCATGGTACCATTTAGACTATAGAGGTAGAGGTTTCATAGACTAAAAGATGATGAGTTGATGTTGAGGTCCTTTTTTTTTATTGAATTAAGTTTTCTTTAAATCTACTCTTATGTCATAGATGTTGAGTTTGATTTTGTTGGCCTGTGGACTTTATTCATTGAGATAGACTATTGATTGAGTTGCCCATCATAATGTCACTTTATTTTAAGTCTTTCACTGATGTGAATGATTGAAGGATTGTTGTGAGGCCAAGTGGTTCGCTTGGGGACTAGCAATAGTCTCTGAGTGCCAACCACGTCTAGGGTACCCTCCTGGGATGTGACAAACTTGGTATCAGATCACAGAGTTCAAGTGTCCTAGGGAGTCTATGAAGTAGTGTCTAATAGAGTCTTATTTAAGGGTGTGTTGTGCACCACACTTTATAAGCAGGAGGCTATAGGTCATTAGGAATGTTTACACTTCTTTTGTATTCTGAGTTTTTGCGATAGAGTTTAACCCTATTAAAATGCCTATCTGATTCGTGCGTTGTGTATTTGCATATCATTCCTCCTAAGTGTACCACCACCCAACGAGATGCCTCAACTTCTAGCATTGAGTATCCCCCAACAGAGGTCCCTACTAAGATAGGGATGAGAGGTCAGGGTCGACCTGCCCCAGCTCTTAGGGTTTCGCAGATGCCTACTGCTCAATCAATCCCTGCTTCAAACGTAGACTTTAGGGGATCCATTACTATGCTCACCCAGCTAGTGGCCTCCCAAAGAGGTAATCGAGGATTGCAGGCTCCTAGTTCTAGCTCCCACGAGCCCACTACTACAAACCAACTTAGGAATTTCTTGAGGATGAACCCTCTAGTCTTCATAGGGTCGAAGGTTGAGGAAGACCCACATAACTTCATTGATGAGATATGGAAGGTCCTGAAAGCTATGCATACGACTGAGGTTGAAGGATTTGAACTTGCCTCCTATTAGCTTAAGGATGTGGCAAATGTCTAGTATAACTAATGAGAAAAGAAACAAGGTGAGGATGTTGAGTTTGCTGAATGGAGTGAGTTTGAAAGTGCTTTTCTCGATCATTGCCTTCCTTAGGAGTTGAGGGAGACAAAGATTGAAGAGTTCGTGAACCTGAAGCAACAAGGGTTATTTGTCAAAGATTATAGCCTCAAATTCATTCAGCTATCCAGATATGCTCCAGAGATGGTCCAGGGCATGATAGCCAGGATGAAAAGGTTCATATATGGCTTAGCCAAACACGTGACAAAGGAGTGCAAAGAAACACTATTGATTCCAGGCATGGACATCTCTAGGTTTATGGTTTATGCACAAAAACTAAATGAGGAAACAAAGAGCATTTGAGTAAGAAAGCTAAAATAGTAGGGCATAAGCCTAGCTAGCATAAGCAGAGTAAGGGAGATAAGTCTTACTTCAGAAGAGGTCTTGTAGTTATTCACCATCCTCAGCGAGTGCACCTGTCCAACATAACAAGTATGATCAGAAATTTCATGGTCATTCAAATTTCAGAGCTCAAGGATCTCAATCCCAAGCTAATGTGACTCTAGGTTTTAGGGGAAATCCACCTTGTGGCAAGTGAGACAAACACCATCTAGGTGAGTGTCGCGAGGGCACAAATGTTTGCTATAAATGTGTACAGGCTGGCCACTTCTAGAATGAGTATCCTATGAAGAGGAGAGGTGATGGAGGTAACAAAGTTCGGTCCTCCTTAGCACCCTAAGCAAGAGTAATTAGAGGAGTACCACTATGGATACCAGCGGAGGGACAAACTATCTATATGCAATGGGTAATCGAAAGGATCAGAAAGTTGCATCAAATGTTGTCACCGGTATGCTTCGAGTCTTTACCTTCGATTGTTATGCATTACTTCGTTCGAGTGTCACTCTATCTTTTGTGACTCCCTATGTGGCTAATAGATTTGAGATTCTTCCTGAGTGCTTGCTTGAGCGCTTTGATGTTTCCACTCCTACTGGTGAGTCTATCCTAGATGAGAGGGTCTATAAAGATTATGTAGTATTCATCTATCATAGGGATACCTTGGATGACTTGGTAGAGTTGGAGTTATTTGACTTTTATGTGATTCTTGGCATAGATTGGCTTCAT
This sequence comes from Solanum aculeatissimum, assembly GCA_038996855.1. Lineage (NCBI taxonomy): Eukaryota > Viridiplantae > Streptophyta > Magnoliopsida > Solanales > Solanaceae > Solanum > Solanum aculeatissimum. The sequence continues at coordinate 15,852 of JBCEWC010008187.1, read as the reverse complement.
GCCTGTTATGCCTCCATCAATTGTAGGACTCAAATTGGTAAATTTTAATTCCCTAATGAACCTGTCCTAGAGTGGAAATAAAATTTTGTTGCACCTAAGGGTAAGTTTATTTCCTACCTTAGGGCCAGAAGGCTTATCTCTTAAGGATGTATCTATCACCTAGTGTGAGTTAAGGCTAATGATGTAGAGCCCCCTACTTTTGAGTCAGTTTCAATTGTGAATAAGTTTCCCGAAGTGTTTCCTGAGGTTCTGCCTGGAATCCCTTCTAATAGGGAGATTGACTTTAGAATTGATATTTTTCCCAATACTTAGTCTGTTTCTATTCCGCCTTATAGAATGGCTCCTGCTGAGGTGAAGAGTTGAAAGAACAACTGAAAGATTTGCTGAAGAAAGACTTTATCAGGCCAAGTGTTTCTCCTTGGGGTGCTCTTGTCCTATTTGTGTGAAAGAAACATGGGTCCCTCAGAATGGGTAACCACCAGTTCAAAATGGTAACAATCATGAATAAGTATCCCCTCCCAAGGATAGATAACTTGTTTGAACAACTCCAGCATCTCACTATTTTCTCTAAGATAGACCTGAGATTAGACTATCACTAGTTGAAAGTGAGAGAATGAGACATCCCAAAGATGGCTTTTCGAACCCGATATGGTCACTATGAATTTTTGGCAATGTCTTTTGGGTTGACAAATGCACCTGCAACCTTTATGGACTTGATGAATAGAGTATTCAAACATTATCTTGATATGTTCATGATTATGTCTATCAATTATATTCTGGTGTATTCTAGAGATAAAGAGAAGCATGTCAATCACCTCAGGATCGTTCTTCAAACGGTTAAAGGGAATAAGTTGTATGTAAAATTTTTAAAGTATGAGTTTTGGCTCAAGTTTATGGCTTTTCTAGGCCATATAGTCTCAGGAGAATGAATTAGTGTGAATACCTAAAAGATTGAGGTGGTTAAGAACTGGCCCATACCAACCTCACTGACTAACATAAGAAGTTTCTTGGGGTTTGCAAGCTACTACCACAGATTTGTTGAAGGATTTTCATCCCTATCCTCACCATTAACTAGACTAACTAAAGAAGGTCAAGTTCCAATGTTCTGATGAATGCGAGAAGAGCTTTCAAGAATTGAAAACAAGACTAACTACTGCTGTAGTGTTGACCTTGCCCGAAGGTACTGATGGATCTATAATTTATTACGATGCCTCAAGAGTGGGATTGAGGTGTGTATTGATGTAGAAAGGTAAAGTTGTAGCCTATTCCTTCAGACTACTAAAGGTTTATAAGAGGAACTATCTAACGCATGATCTTGAGTTAGCACCACTATTTGTATGGAGCGCATGTGGATGTGTTTACTGACCACAAAAGTCTGCAATATGTTTTCAACCAGAAAGAGCTCAACCTGCAACAGAGAAGATGGTTGGAGTTACTAAAGGACTATGACATGAGTATTCTCTACCACCAAGGTAAAGCTAACATTGTTTCTGATGCTCTTAGTAGGTTATCTATGGATAGCACTGCCCACGTGGAGGAAGGAAAGAAAGAATTAGCTAAGGAGGTGCATAGATTGGCTCGTCTGGGAGTACAACCTGAGGAGAATAATGAAGGTGGGATTAATGTTCAAAATGGGTCCGCATAATCTCTAGTAGCGAAGGTGAAAGAGAAGCAAGATCAAGATCTTATCCTACATCACTTGAAGGAAGATGTCCATAAACAAAAGGTGATGGTTTTCTTCAAAGGGGGAGATGATGTGTTGAGATACCAGAGTAGATTATGTGTTCTAAATGTTGATGGTGTTTGAGATAGAATTATGGTAGAAGATCATAGCTCTAGGTATTCCATTCATCCTAGTGCTACCAAAATGTACCACAATTTGAGAGAGATCTATTGGTGAAGTGGAATAAAGAAGGATGTTGCTGAATTTATTTCCAAGTGCCCAAGCAGCCAATAGGTTAAAGTTGAGCACTAAAGTCCATGTAAATTGGCTCAAATTTTGAGATCTCTGAATGGAAGTCAGAGATGATCAATATGGATTTCATCATAGGATTGTCGAGGTACCGAAAGACATATGATTCAATATGGGTGATTGTGGATAGGATGACTAAATAAACTCACTTCCTGGTTTTTAAGATGACGAACACTGCAGAGGATTATGCCCGTCTGTATACAAGAGAAATTTTTAGATTATATGGAGTTCCCTTGTCAATCTCAGACAGAGGTGCTCCATTCACCTCCCAATTTTAGAGATCCTTTCGGAAAGGACTAGGTTCACAGGTGAATCATAGTACAACCTTTTACCCCTAGACCGATGGCCAAGCCAAGCACACAATTCAGATGGTGGAGGATATGTTGAGAGATTGTGTCCTTGACTTCAAATGCAATTGGTATGATCACTTACCTCTCATCGAATTTTCATATAACAATAGTTATCATGTGAGTATTCAAATAGCCCCTATGAAGCTTTATATGGGAGGAGATGTAGGTCACCAATTGGGTGGTTTGAAGTTGGTGAAGATAAATTGATTGGACCTGACCTTGTTCACCAATCTATGGAAAAGGTGAAGGTTATTAGAGAGATATTGAAGTCTTCCCAGAGTCGCCAAAAGTCTTGCACTAGCGTGAGGAGAAAATATTTAGCGATTGGGGGTGAATAATTAGGTGTATTTGAAAGTGTCGCCCATGAAGGGTGTTATGAGATTTGGTAAAAAGCGAAAGCTAAGTCCCCGCTATATTGACCCTTATCAGATTGTGAAGATGATTGGAAATGTTATGTATGAATTAGAGTGGCCTTTTGAGTTAGCCGCAATTCACCTGCTCTTTTATGTTTCAATGCTGAAGAAATGCTTGGGAAATCCTTCATTGGTAATATCTATTGAGAGTATCGTAGTGAAAGATAGCTTATCCTATGAGGAGGTTCCAGTTCAGATTCCAGATCCTCAAGTTCACAAATTGAGGAACAAAGAGATAGCCTCCGTCAAAGCCTTATGGAGGAATTAATTTGTTGAGGAGGCCATGTGGGAAGTTGCGAATGATCTGAAAGCCAAATATCTTTATCTATCCATACCCAATGATGAGAATGTCTATGGTAATGTCCTCACCCTTGATATGCATTAAATTATTTATCCTAGAGTTGATTTCTGATTGTCTAGAGAGTTTAACTGGTTGATTGATCGATTAGGTGAGTCATGACAGTTATTCGTGCATTGAGTCCATCTTTATTCACTCTTCATTCAAGGACGAATGAATCCAAGGGGGAGATAATATTACACCCAGTAAAATTACAAAAATACTCCTAGATGAGAAAACACGTCTTCCTAAACTCTTTTGGCAAATCTGAGGCTAGAAACGTGACCAGCATGGAAAATTGTACGATACAATGGTCCTGGTTTATATTTAGAGTAATCGGACCAAAAGATAATTTTTTTCAAAGCAAAAATGCATTTTATAGAAAAGTGCATGACATGTCCGCTTCGTGGACTTGTCGCAAATTGACACTTAATGGTAATTCTAATATTTTCGACAAGATTGGAAAATCGATTAAAACGTTTTGAAAAAAATGCACATGAACGCAACAGGTCCGCATCGCGGACTTGGTTCACCCAATAGTACCAGCAAAGTTCAAAAACTCTAATTGTTGGAGGGGCATTCCAGGCATTTTTCCACCTATTCTAATCTTGAAACACAATTAATATAGGTCATTTTTGGCTTAAAAAGAGTTTTAAAACCCATTCTAAAGTCCCTTACAATAAAAATTAAGTAGAGACTTTGAGCGAATAAGAGGAGAAAGAGCTAGGGTTTAGAGGATTGAGGTTAATGTCTTGCAAATTCAATTGTTTTTCCATTCCCAGGTATGTAAGGCTAACCTAAAGCATGAAATTATTCTCTCATGTGCCCCATGATAGTGATTGGATGAGTTATGATAATATTGATGTTCCCATGATTGTATATTTCTTGAAAACTCCTATGATGTTTAACCTACTTTGCTTATACTTTACAATTGATTGTTTCTATAACTTATTTCTTGAACAAATAGTTTTGAATTCCTATATTGAACATAAATCCTAGACTTTTATTTACTAAAACTTGTAAGGATGAACTTAGGAGATGAGTCTAAAGCCTTGATAGTATGAACATACATGTGATTATAATTGTGATCATGATGTGAGAGTGTTGAGGATGTCGTTGATGAAACGTGATGTTCCTAGAGTCTTAAAGATCATGAAATCAGTCCTAAGATAATGTTCCAAACCAAAGAGTTGATGGTTGATGTAAAAAATTGGGTTGATAATGTTCAATGAGACTAATTGAATAAGTTAATCGATGAGATTGATGTCTTATGAGCATGTTGAGTTCTAGGAGGAGTATTGCGAACCGAATTGTGTAAGAGTAAATAACTCAAACTCAATAACTATGTAGCCAGCGTAACAGGCGATCGAACCATAAAATTGGATATTTTCCTTTTGTCCAAAAAGAGGACTTGATGTTATTTATTATGAATCCACCGTTAGGATCTCCTTTACCCCGACAAGTTACTGGATGGGTGTGGCAACAACATTGCTTCATTATATCATTACTGCCTCATAGGTGATGATTGTCGGTTAGAAAAAATCCCAGATAGGTTCTGATGGTATCTTAATGTGATGATTGAGTTCCTTACCTTCCGAGTTGAGTTGATGTTTGATTTGACTATCTTTTATGATTCTTTTTCCTTCCCAGCTATTTTACATGCCAGTATATTTCATGTACTGACCTCCATTTGGACTTGCATCTTTTCATGATGCAGAGACAGGTATTCAAGATCATCAACAGGTGCATCATTGAAAGTCTTATCTTCCTACAACTGATTGGTGAGTCCTCCCCTGCATTCGGAGGATGCCATTTGTATCTCTTTTTCTTTTGAGTTAGTGTCACTTTTTATTTGCAGTAGTCATGAAATGTCATGGTACTATCTAGACTATAGAGGTAGAGACTTCATAGACTAGAAGATGATGAGTTGATGTTGAGGTCCTTCTTTTCTTGAATTGAGTTTACTTTAAATTTACTCTTATTTCACAAATGTTGAGTTTGATTTTGTTGGCCTATGGACTTTATTTATTGAGTTAGACTGTTGATTGAGTTGCCCAATATAATGTCACTTTATTTTAAGTCTTCCACTGATGTGAATGATTGAACGATTGTTATGAGGCCAAATGGTTCGCTTGGGGACTAGCAATAGTCTCTGAGTGCCGACCATGTGTAGGGACGGATGCAACCTCCTCATTAAGCCACATGCCATTAAGCCACATGTCATTCTATTAATTTGCCATTTATATTATTAATAGGAGAGGATGCAACCTGCTCATGAAGCCACATTTCATTCTATTCATTTGCATTTGTAATAATGTTAGTTAACTAAAATTTAAATTTTAAATCTATTATTACTTTATTAATAGGAGAGGGTGCAATCTCCTCATTAAGCCATATGTTATTTTATTAATTTGCCATTTGTAATACTACTACTACTACTACTTATTTATATTATTAATAGGAGAGGATGCAACCTGCTCATTAAGCCACGTGTCATTCTATTCATCTGTCATTTGTAATAATGTTAGTTAACTAAAATTCAAATTTTAAATCTATTATTACTTTATTAATAGGAGAGGGTGCAATCTCCTCATTAAGCCACATGTCATTTATTAATTTGCCATTTGTAATAATATTAGTTAACTAAATTTTAAATTTTAAATTTTGCAATAATAATTCTGTTATTGCTGTTGTTGTTTTTATATTTATATTATTAATTTTAAATTATTATTATTACTTTATTAATAGGAGAGGGTGCAATCTCCTCATTAAGCCACATGACATTTTATTAATTTGTCATTTGTAATAATATTAGTTAACTAAAATTTAAATTTTAAATTTTGCAATAATAATTCTGTTGTTGCTGTTGTTGTTTTTATATTTATATTATTAATTTTAAATTATTATTATTACTTTAGTAACAGGAGAGGATGCAACTTCCTCATTAAGCCACATGCCATTCTATTAATTTGTCAATTGTAATAATGTTAGTCTTTGTTGTCGTCGTCATCATTATTATTATTATTATTATTATTAGGTCATCCAACGACCTTGCAGGATCGCTTCGAAGTTGCTACAGGTTCGTTTACAGTTTCGTGCAGTCTTCATATGGCAAGATCTTTTACGATTTCAATACAGCTCAAGCTTCTCTGGCTAAATTGGGCCTAAATAGGAATTCCGACAATAAGCCAAGATCTTTCCATACTCGGACCATACTATTCTGACCTTAACAACCTCAGAACAGTTCTTTTCATAATCATGTTATAATAGTTTAAATTAATACTATCCCAACACGCGGTGTTTAGCCTTTCAGTAGGCTAAAAAAGTATTTAAGATAATTTTTAAAATTAGAAATAATAGAAATAAATAAGTAAGAAGAATACCTTAATTAGAAAACTTCTAAAAACTTCAAGTATTGAAAACAACCTTTCTTTATTTAATAGAGAACAGAGATACAAAGAGAGAAAATACAAAGATTGATTGACCAAAGCCTGCCTCCAAACTAGAGAAAATGACCCTTTTATAGAAAGGATCCAACAGAAAGTACAAAATATATTACTTAAGCACTTACATCATCTTACATAATTGGACCGACATTGGGCCCCATACTTTATGAAAGTTATCATAAAAGATTCTTCTCTCTTATTTCTTTATTTTTTTCTTTTGTGTTGGAGCATTCTCCTCCCTTGGTTTCAGATTGTTGAAGAAATATTTTTATATCCATTGATTCATTGATATTACCATGCTGTGATTCCCCTGCTAGATAGGTGTCTTCTTCATTTGATGTTGTCGTAGTTATGGTCATATTATCTGACACATCTATTCCCATATGTTTCTTCAAATCTTTCTTTGCTTCTTCCATGTATGAGACTATAATGTCTTCTTTTGTCAAGACACCTTCCTGCATTAAAAGTTTTCTCGACAAATATTTGAATGGACTGGCTTCTTCTTGAAAGTTTTTAGTATGTTGTTGTTGCTTATTAACTTCAATCGCCAGTTTTATTGAGTCTATTATTTCTTGACCATTCAATTTATTATCTTTGTCTTTATGAAGCAATTTGCTCCAAAACTTTGTATGGAATTTTCTTATAAGAGTAGAGAATTCATTCTTGTCATAGACTCTGTCGTTGACTTCTATTTCCCACCGCATGACCCATGGGATTGAGAATTCTATGGAGAAATACATTAATGCTATTCCATCAAAATACATATCCTCTTGCTGAGTTTGTATAATTTTGGGGGAGACATCAACCCATTCAGAGTATAACTCTTTATAGATCTCTGGTAATATTTTCAATTTTGGACCATATAACATCCACCATTTACATAACCAATTCGGAATATAATTTTTCTTAAAAACATTAGAACATATCTTTATAAACCAGGAATGCTTGTGATTAGCATTTTCATATTAAAATACTTTATTAAATCCCTCAATATAGTCCCAATAATTAAATTTGACTGATACTTTTTGTTCAGGGTGCATGCAGTCCCTTTCACGCATGTTACTCAATCCCCACTCCTCGAGCGTATAAACCTTTTTTATGATTATTTTCGGAAAGTTATAAACTTTTTTTTGTATTGGAGGGGTAGAAATGTTGGATTTTTGCTAAACCAATGCATGAGAGTATGATCTCATAATGCATTCGGTATTTATATGAAGTAGCAGGATATGATGTTGTATCCAAATATCTTGCCATTATTTGTCAAGGATCATCCTTACATTGTAAATCTTTGCTTTTGAATGAAGTATTGTTTCATCCTTTTCATTTTATGCATAGACTTAGTGGTGTCTATGACTTTCTCATTTACTAACGCCACATATGATGGCGTATCTCAAGCCTGTTGTTATTATTCTTGTTGTTGTTGTTGTTGTTCTTCTTCTTCTTCTTCTTCTTCTTCTTTATTATTAGGAGAGGATGCAACTGTCACAAAATTAGGAGAGGATGGAACTGTTACGACCCAACTTATCAGGTCATAATGGTTCCTGTTAAATCCCTACTACAGGCAAGACAACCCAATGCCCACGACACTTGCCCTGAATCACAAATGTTAAGGATACTAGTAACATATAAGTACAATAAACACAATCTACCCAGGACTTGGAAGTCACCTATATAGAGCTAATATAGACTCCAAATAATATATATACATACATACATAACTAGGATAACAATCTACACATATAAATCCAAGCGACATACATAAGACCAGAGTTCAAATACAAAAGATGGTCATCAAAATAGAAGGAGACTGCAGAATATCTAGAGCATATGATGCTCACCAATGTCTCCTAAATTTGCTACGAACCCATAACTCAGCAATTGTGACTAATACCTGAACCTTCACCATGAAAAGATGCAGAAAAGTAAGGGTGAATATCGGTAACAGACACCTAGTAGGCATCATCGATCGACTGAGTAAAATACTATAAATATAGAAGGCTCAAATATAGAGAACTGTAGTAAATGTAGCAAATCAAAACTGTAATAAAGGAGTAAGCATGTTTGAAGAATCACTGAACCCCCAACTGAACCAACCTAAGTAGTATGCAATGATACTAATTGACGAAACATAAAGGCCTAAACCACAACTGTCACTGGAATGAGATGTAGTGTTGTATACAGGTGCAAGGCCCTAATATCTATGCATGTATGGTGATTGGGCCCCCATAATTCCAGGAGGTGAACCCACACACAATCTAACTAACAAAATCACCATGGAATCCACAAAACAACTACGAAACCCAGTTGCAAATATCACTTGATCCAGAGGTCAGTTGTACGTGGGTGTAAGACCAAGTGTCTAAACTTGGATGCCCCCTGAGATACTATAAGCCCAGAGGGTACACCCATGCACAATTAAGGTGTACATAGGTGTGTGGATCCACAAGTAATCAATTGGGTCCTCGACCCATCAAGTAACTAGTATCATACGTGTAACGACCCAAAATGTTTTGAACTTTGTGATGGTTGGTCAAGGGTAGTGTTAAACTGGTCGTGGTTGAATTTTGGTAGCCATGGATTGTATTTAAGTGGCCGGATTCAAAACGGATCGTTTGGTGAGATTGTAAGGTCTGTTGGACAGTGAACTTTGAAAGATCATAAATTTTGGTACGAGTTGAACTTTTTGGTTTGTTATATATCAAATCAAAGCTCTTTGAGTTATCCTCAAAACGTAACTAGTCTCACTCAATTTCGGAGTTCATATCGGAAAGTTATGGTGAAAATAGTGGGACTTCCCATAATTGAAAGGATGCTGGGAACAAGGTTCTGGAACTGGGCTAAGGACTGGACCACAGACCGTTTGGTCATCCACAGTCCATGAGGGTGCTCGCGGGGTCGTCCAGTGAGCTCCTGGAGGCCAGGGTCCAAGCCATGGCCCAAGTAAAGTCCCACTGACCGCCTCACGATTCGTATGACCCGGTCCCGTGGAGTGGGGCAGAATGTTGGCCAAGGCTCGAGGCCGGACTCTGGACCAAGTGATGCTCCACGAACTAGTACACGGTCCGTGTGCAGCTACATGGACCGTGAGGCCCTTCGTGAAGTGATCCAAAAAGTCCCCCGAGAGTTCAAGTTGAAGTCAAGGCCAAGTGTAGCCTCACGGTGAGGTACACGGGCCATGTACCAGTAAACTTCAACTGTAGCCCTTCCGTGTGGCACTATTTTCAGTGAATTAGTCTATTTCATTAACGGTTAATTCGTAATTTAATTAAATTCTATGCCCATTTTAGGCTTTCTAAGGTCCCCTTACCCCGCTAAATCAAACCCTATACCCTTTTCATCCATTCTAACACTCTTAAAGCCTCTCCTAAATTCTCTCAATTCTCTTGACCTCCATTGATGAAAGCTTGAAGAAATTTGGAGAAATTCACCTTGCTTGCAATTTCATTCAATTCTCTTGATTAAACTCAAGGTATGTGGGTTTGATTCATGGATTACCTTCAATCCATGAAAACCCAAGAACCCTACTCTTTCATTTATGAATTTTAGCTTTCTTTGATTATGGGTTCTTTAATTCTTGAAGCATTTCATTGCATTGAGTTGTGGGCTGTAGAAATTAAGTAATTTATTGATGATTTGAGTTTGAATTTTATGAAAGGAATGGAAATTCTTGAAGGATCATTATGCATGTCCCTTTAATGGTTTAATAGGCATGGGTAATTTACATTATGTCTTGAATTGGGAATTTATCATGGATTATGTTGAGTTGCCTATTGAATTATGATTTAAAGTTTGAATCTCCATTACTCATGCATTTGAACTCTCATTCATGGCATATGCATTGAAGAATGGTTATGATGAAACTCTTGTTATGATATGATATGTTAAGCCTTGTGATCACATAGTCTCTTGTTATGGCTCTTTGACCATTATGGGTGCTTGCACCACTTTGATATGTTATGAAGGCTTGATGTGATAAGCTATGTAGATGAGCTACTCTTATTGCATTGATATGCAATGGTTTTGGAAATTCTTGTTCTCTTTTTAGCCTAAGTATGGATATGGATTAGATCATGTTTTGGTTTGGCTAATGATACATGATTTTGATAAGTATGTCAACTCTCTATTTTGAAAAGCTTGCATGGTTATATATATGTATTTCCATAGGATGAGGGTTAGTATCGAGGAATTGGGGTCGGGGTGGCCTATCTCTAAGGGTCCATACTCCTTTCCGGCAAACCATGTGCCAACATGGGATTTCTCCCTAGATGGGATGACTTGTTTGTTTCCCCTTGTTGAAGGGTGATTAGGGACCTACCTGGAAAGTAGTCCAGATCCAAGTAGTAGCTCGCTCGGGTCTTCTCCGGTGTCGGTTGAGGTCACATCCCTGCTCTAATATGATCTTAGGTTTCATTTCATGCATCATGGCATGACATATTGTTATAATATATCCCTCTTGGCTATGTGCATTCTTTTCGTGTCACTTGTCCCCTTATCATCTCGTTTGATCATTCTATATTTGTCATATGCATTGCATGCCCGCATACTTAGTATATATTTTGTACTGACCCATATTCTTTATCTACATGTTCTAACCATGTAGGGACCGACAACAACTTCTATCTTCTGGTGAACGACGAGTGAAACCTTTGGAGTTACTAGCTTGTGGTGAGCCTTTTTGGTTCAAGGGCAATAACCACCTTCTATCTTCCTTGTATTAGTTTATTTTCTTATCTCATGTAATGAGGTTGAGCCCTAAACTCTATCGAGGCCCCTCTCTTCTTATGTAGAGGCTATCTTGGACACACTAAACTCTTGCATGTTGTATTATGCTTATTTGGGTTATTATGACTATTGAGATTTGTTGTGGAAATGATGTTCCATTTATGCTTATGTATATGCTTATGGGATTGTGAATGTTGGGAATGTGCTTATGTGGAAAGTCCCCTAACCTGGTATGCCCCCATAGCTCGAGTCCTACTTACCCGCCCCTTAGAAATACTTGTTATGTGCTACGTGATTCATGCTCATCCCATCCCCGACAACATCCACATAGCTTGACTCCAAAGCCCTGTTTCCCCGGCAACATCCGAACTGATGATGTGTGTGATGATTCTATTATTGCTTGATTGAGGACCTTTGGGTTCTTCTTTGCCATATCACATCAAGGCCCCCCTTTCGGGTCATGACAAAGATGGTATCAGAGCCCTAGGTTTTTAAATGATCCTCGAGTCTAACATGCCGCGTTACTTAGAGTCTCGTCCATGGGTGTGATGCGCGCCATACCTATGAGTGAGAGGCTATGACAACGTTTTAGCAACTTATCACTTTATTATCTCTTGTGTTATTCCTTTTACTGTTTATGAGATTCCCTAAACTCTTGGTTCTTCTCGTTCTTTCAGAACATGCCTACTAGAAGAGCTCCCCTCCCCCGTCAAGCTCCTAAATTTGAGAAGGAAGCCCCTCGGGCACCGGTGGAAGAACAAGTGTCTCATGCGGAGTTCAGGAATGTGGTATCTATGTTGGCCCAAGTTGTGGCTATCCAAGCCCTGCTGATCAATCCCATCAATGTGGGTACTCCGGCTTCTAGGGTGAGGGAATTCATTCGAATGAACCCTCTGGGGTTCTTTGTCTCAAAGGTGAATGAATATGCTCAAGAGTTCATTGATGAACTCACCAAGATGTTGACCATAATGGGGGTGAGTTCGGAAGAGAAAGCTGAGTTGGCCACATATTAATTGAAAGATGTGCCCAAGTGTGGTATGGCCAATGGTTGATTGAACGAGTTGCGGATGCCAAGGTTGGGTGGGAAGAGTTCAAAATGGCCTTCTTTGACCAGTTCTTTCCTCTTGAGCTTAGCGAGGATAAAATGACTGAGTTCATCAATCTCCGTATAGGTGGAATGACAGTGAGGGATTATGCTCTCAAATTCACTAAGCTCTCCAAGTATGCTCCTATGCTTGTATCCGACCCCCGTGCAAAAATACACAAGTTCATCTCCGGTGTCTCTGATTTGGTTGTGAAGCAGTGTCGTACGACTATGCTTATTCGGGAGATAGACATCTCAAGGCTCATGACTTATGTCGAACAAATCATGGGTGAAAAGCTTAAGTAAAAAAGAGTGCATGAGGCTAAGAGGTCCCGACTTGATGGTGGGTTCTCCAACTCAAAAGGTGGTAGTGGGTTTGGCTGGTTCAACAAGGCCAAGGTTCTAACATGAGAGTTGCTAATCCAAGGATGCCTCCTCCTAAGGCTCACGTTGGTGGTGGTACTCAGATTCCTCATTGTGGTGGTAATCATTTGGGTGAATGTAGAAGAGCTACGGGTGCATGCTATTGGTTTGGTAGTTTAGACCACAAGATCTCTAATTTCCCAAAGAACGTGAAGAAGGATCAAGTGGCTCCCGATGATCAAGAGCAACCAAAAGCTCCAGTTGGTGGTGCTTCTACAAATAATCGGTTCTATTCTCTTCATGCCCACTAAGAGGTGGAGGAAGCTCCGGACGTCGTGACCGGTATGTTAAAAGTCTTTGATTTTGATGTTTATGCTTTACTTGATCCGGGTGCAAATTTATATTTTGTGACTCCTCTGTTAGCTGTTAAATTTTGTTTGAGTCCCGAAACTCTAAGGGAACCTTATTTGGTGTATACTCCCGTGGGTGAGTCTATTGCTGCCCGAAAGGTGTATCAGGGTTGTCCTATCTCTGTGTTGCATAAAGTGTTCCCCGGTGACCTTGTACAACATAAGATGTATGACTTTGATATTATCCTTGGGATGGATTGGTTATATGTGTCGTATGCCTCGATTGATTGTAGGACTAGGCAAGTTAAATTTCAAGTCCCTAATGAACCGGTGTTGGAATGGAAGGGTAGTAATTCCGTGGTTAAGAATCGGTTTATTTCCTACCTCAAGGCCTGAAATATGATTTGTAAGGGGTGTATTTATCATATTATGTGGGTTAGAGATGTGGAGGGTGAGTCACCTAAACTCGAATTGGTTTCGGTGGTTAATGAGTTTCCCGAGGACTTGCCCGATATTCCTCATGATAGAGAAATAGATTTTGGCATAGATCTCCTTCTGCATACTCAACCTATTTCTATTCCTCATTATCGTATGGCCCTGATGGAGTTTAAGAAATTGAAAGATCAATTGAAGGATTTACTAGAAAAAGGTTATATTAGGCCGAATATCTTACCTTGGGGTGCTCCCGTGTTGTTTGTGAGAGAGTAGGATGGGTCTCTCCAAATGTGTATTGACTATCAATAATTGAACAAGGTGACCATTAAGAATAGGTACCCATTGCCTAGGATTGATGATTTGTTTGACCAACTTTAAGGAGCTAGTCACTTCTCCAAAATAGATCTCCGTTTGGGTTATCACCAATTGAAGGTGAGGAGTGTGATATTCTTAATATGACCTTTTGGACTCGTTATGGTCACTTTGAATTTGTGGTGATGTCGTTTAGGTTGACTAATGCTCTAGCGGTGTTTATGGATCTTATGAATCGGGTGTTCAAACCGTTCCTTGATAATTTTGTGGTAGTCTTTATTGATGATATTTTGATCTACTCCCATAGTGAGCAAGAACATATAGATCATTTAAGATTGGTTCTTCAAACATTGAGATAGAAGCAATTGTATGCCAAGTTTAGCAAGTGTGAGTTTTTGTTGGGACAAGTTGCTTTCCTTGGTCATGTGGTGTCCGGTGATGGCATTAAGGTTGATCCTAAGAAAACCGAAGTGGTGAAGGATTGGCCTAGACCGTTGACTCCTTTAGATATTTGGAGTTTTCTTGGTTTATCCGGTTATTATAGAAGGTTTGTTGAAGGGTTTTCCTCTATAGCATCTCTGTTGACAAAGTTGACGTAAAATAAGGCTAAATTTATGTGGTCAAATGAGTGTGAGAAGAGTTTCCACACTTTAAAGGATCGACTTACATCAACTCTGATTTTGACTTTGCCTAATGGGTTAGATGGGTTTGTGGTATATTTTGATGTGTCGCGTATTGACTTGGGTTGTGTGCTTATGCAATATGGTAAGTTGATAGCTTATGTGTCTCGGCAATTGAAGGTGCACGAGCAAAATTATCCGACCTATGATCTTGAGTTGAGAGCGGTGGTATTTTATTTGAAAATTTGGCGTCATTATTTATATGGGGTTCATGTAGATATCTTCACCAATCACAAGAGCTTGCAATATATGTTCACCCAAAGAGACCTTAATTTGAGGCAAAGGAGGTGGTTGGAACTTCTCAAGCACTATGATATGAGTGTTCTTTATCACCCCGACAAGGCTAATGTGGTGGCGGACGCCCTTAGTAGACTTTCTATGGGAAGTGTGGCTCATGTGGAAGAGGAGAAGAAAGAGATAGTTAAAGATGTACACTGATTGGCTAGGTTGGGTGTGAGGTTGGCTGAGTTCGATAATGGTGAAATTCTTGTTCAAGGTGGATCCGAGTCTTCCTTGGTAGTTGATGTTAAGGCAAAACAAGACCTAGATCCTTCCTTGATAGAGTTGAAGAAGTTGGTTGCAGATGGAAAGATTGAGGTTTTCTCCCAAGGGGGAGATGGTGTGCTACGATACCAAGATCATTTGTGTGTTTTGGATGTTGATGGTTTAATGGAGATGATCATGAAAGAGGCTCATAATTCTCAATATTCTATTCATCCGGGATCTATCAAGATGCACCGATATTTGAAAGAGTTATATTGTTGGCATGGTATGAAGAAAGACATAGCCAAGTTTATGTCGGAATGTCCTAATTTCCAACAAGTAAAAGTGGAACATCAAAGGTCTGGTGGCTTGACCAAAGATATTGAAATTCCTACTGGGAAGCGGGAAGATGTGAACATGGATTTTGTGGTTGGGTTACCCCGTACTCGGAGACAATTTGATTTCATATGGGTTGTGGTTGACAGAATGACTAAGTCGGCTCACTTCTTACTGGTTAAGACTACCTATAGTGCCGAGGAGTATGCTATATGTGGCTTATAGGTTGGATTTGCCCTTTTACATGAGCTCCATTCATCCGGTATACCATGTGTCGATGTTGAGGATATTGGTTGGTGATCCTAAAGCAAGCACACCTTTGGAAGGTGTGATGGTGGAGGAGAATTTAACCTATGAGGAGGTGCCAATTGAGATCTTGGATAGGCAAGTGAAACAGCTTCGCAACAAGGATGTAGCTTCGGTCAAGGTGCTTTAGAGGAACCAAGATGTGGAGAGTGCAACGTGGGAAGCGGAGTTGGACATGATGGAGTAATATCCTTATCTCTTCCAATCTACTCAAGCCTAAGGTACTAGGTTCTATCCTTGTATGGTCCTAATTCTTTAAATTC
>JBCEWC010008186.1:0-20322 GCA_038996855.1 Solanum aculeatissimum | reverse complement strand
CAACCCGTGGCCACCAAAACTCATACATGGCTTGTAGTACATCATAGAATGCCAACCATAAGTAGATTTCAAAAAATGTTTGGGTTTTTACATAGAATCTAAAAAACATGATTCAAAATTGAGGCCTGGATCATGTTTACAAATTTTATATGTTTTGCCTCCATCTTTTGAAAGCTTAAATGTCAAATCTAAATTACAATTTTGCTTTAAATTTTAAACTACTTGTTGTCTTAAATTTCAGATTTTGTCCTTAAAGTTATTAAACTTATTTTATTTTTCTTCTCTCTTTCAGCAAGCAAACTAATAATATTGATGATATTGAGAATGTGGCATGTTATGAAACCAATGCACAAACCTCAAGTAGCGAACAAGTTTTTGTAGAATATGAAGAAGATTTGAAGGCCGAAGAGTTGACTTAGGAATTTGAACATTTTGAGAGTAAGGAAAAACCAAATTTGGATGAAACTGAGACAATAAATTTAGGAGATTAAGAAGCAGAAAGAGAAACAAGAATCAACGTCTATTTGAGTCCGACTAAAAGAAAAGAACTTATTGATCTTTTGAGACGATATATGGATGTGTTTGCATGGTCTTATGATGATATGTCGGGGCTAAGCACGAACATTGTTTCACACAAGATGCCAATTGATCGATCTTGTCCCCCAGTGAAGCAAAAGCCTAGAAAGATCAAGCCTGATTTGAGTTTGAAGGTTAAGAAAGAAGTCTCCAAGCAGTTTGATGCCAACATTATTCGAGTCACAAAGTATCCTACATGGTTGTCCAACATAGTTCCAGTGCCAAATAAAGATAGAAACATTAGAGTATGTGTAGAATATCAGGATCTCAACAAGGTTAGCCCAAATGATGACTTTCCTCTTCTAAATATTCACATACTTATTGATAATTGTGCTAAGAATGAGTTGTAATTATTTATTGATTGCTTTGCAGGCTACCACCAGATTCTCATGGATGAAGAAGATGCAGAGAAAACAACATTCATCACACCTTGGGGAGTGTATATATTGTTATCGAGTAATGTCTTTTTGACTCAAGAATACAGGGGCAACATACGTGAGGGTTATGACTACCATGTTTCATGACATGATCCATATGAAAATTAAAGTCTATGTGGATGACATCATTATCAAGTCACGAAAGAGCTCAAATCATATGGTAGATTTGAAGAAGTTCTTTGATAGGTTAAGGCGATATAATCTGAAATCAAATCCTGCAAAGTGTGCATTTGGTGTCTCCTCCGGAATATTATTGGGTTTTTTTGTGAGTAGAAAGGGGATAAAATTGGATCCTTAAAAAATAAAGGCTATCCAAGACTTGGCTCCTCCAAAAAGTCAAAAGGATGTAATGAGTTTTCTTGATCGTCTCAACTACATCAGTCGATGTATTGCATAATCAACTGTAATTTTTTAGCCAATATTCAAGTTTTTAAAGAAAGATGTTGCTACCAAATGGACAGAAGATTGTCAGCAAGCCTTTGATAAAATTAAGGAGTATTTGTCTGGTGCCTCCAGAGCCCGGAAGACCATTGTTTCTATACTTGTCTGTATCGAACAATGCATTTGGATGTGTGCTAGGACAACATGATGAAACTGGGAAGAGGGAGCAGGCCATATATTACTTAAGTAAAAAATTTACACCTTATGAAGGTCAGTACACTTTATTGGAACACACTTGTTGTGCTTTAACTTGGGTCACACAAAATTTAAGACATTATTTGTGTGCATATACCACTTTTCTCATCTCAAGGATGGACCCACTCAAGTATATCTTTCAGAAGGCCATGCCTACTGAAAAGCTAGCCAAGTAAAAAATTTTGCTAATTGAATTTGATATTGTATATGTCATTCAAAAAGCCATCAAAGGACAAACGCTTGTTGATCAACTTGTCGAAAATCCTGTGGATGAAAAGTATAAGCCTCTTAAAACTTATTTCCTAGATGAAAAGGTTTTGTTTATTGGAGAGGATATTTCAGAGGAATATCCAGGGTGGAAAATGTTTTTTGATAGTGCTTCAAACTCTAAAGGAGTCGGTGCTGGGGCAGTGCTGGTCTCGGAAGCAGGTCAACATTATCCAGTATCAATAAAGTTCAGGTTCGTATGCACTAATAATATGGTAAAATATGAGGCTTGTATTCTTGGACTCAAAATGGCTGCTGATATGAACATACAAGAGTTGTTGGTCATAAGAGACTCAAATTTATTGATTCATCAGGTGCAAGGAGAATGGAGCACCAAAAATACGAAGATACTCCCATATTTGTAGTGTGTGAAGTTGTTGTGCAAGAAATTTTTCAAGATATAGTTTAGGCATATTCCTATAGCTCAAAATAAATTTGCAGATGCTTTGGCAACCATGTCTTCCATGATTCAACATCCAAAAAAAAACTACATAGATCCAATCAAGGTTAATGTGCAAGATCAACCGACCTATTGTTTTTATGTAGAGGAAGAAACAGATGGAGAACCTTGGTACTATGACATCAATGGTATCTCAAAGAAGGAGAATATCCAAACGACATAAGAAATATTCAAAAGAGAACACTTCGAAGACTCGCAAATCACTTTTTTCTAAGTAGAGAAATCCTTTATAGGAGGACTCTAGATTTAGGATTACTAAGATGGGTTGACTCTCAAGAGGCGAGAAGGTTGATCAAAGAAATACATGGGAGTACATGTGGGCCACATATGAATAATTTTACTTTGGCAAAGAAGATTCTACGAGCAGGATAGTTTTGGATGACCATGGAAATAGACTGCATTCACTTTGTGAGAAAATGCCATCAATGTCAGATTCATGGTAATTTGATTCATGTTCCACCAAATGAGCTCAACGTGATGAGTTCTCCTTGGCCATTCGCAGCTTGGGGCATGGATTTCATTGGTCCTATTGAACCAGCAACATCAAATGGACATAGGTTCATTTTGGTAGCTATTGATTACTTCACAAAATAGGTGAAAGCATCTTCATACATATCAGTGACGAAGAAGGTGGTGATAGATTTTATCCGGAATAATATTATTTGTAGATTTGGAATTCCTGAATTAATTATATTAGACAATGAAGCTAATTTGAATAGTGGACTGATATAAGAAATCTGTGAGACATTTAAAATTACTCACCATAATTTCACTCTTTACTAGCCTCAGATAAATAAAACAGTTGAAGCAGCTAACAAAAATATCAAGAGAATATTACAAAAAAATGATCGATAATTAAAAGCACTGACACAAAAATTTGCCATTTGCCCTCCTTGGCTATCACACAACAATTAGGAATTTAATTGGAGCAACGCCCTATCTTTTGATTTATGGAACTGAAGCAGTACTACCAATGGAGGTCAAGATTTCATCTCTGAGGATCATCCAAGTGTCTGAGTTGAGTGAGGCTGAATGAACACAAACTCGATATTAACAGTTGATGCTTGTTGCTGAAAAGAGAATGAATGTGGTTTGTCACGGACAACTTTACAAAAATAGGATGGCTAAAGCTTTTAATAAAAAGGTGAAGTTGAGACAGTTTAAACCGGGACAATTGGTGTTGAAGCGAATATTTCCGCACCAAGATGAAGCTAAAGGGGGGTTCACACCCAACTGACACGGGCCTTACATGGTTCATCGAGTACTAACCGGAGAAGCATTGATTTTAGTAGAAATGGATGGTGAAATATGGTCAAAAGCTATCAATGCAGATGCGGTTAAGAGATATTATGTCTAGAAGTTTCTTATCTTATTTTTATGTAATATTTTATTATGTATTGAAAATTACGTTCTAACCTGAGTCCCTAGGTGGGATACGTAGAAAACCCATATCGGGTCTGGTCTCTTAGTAGTAATTTTGCTTGAATTCTATTTATGTGTAATTTGAACTACATTTTGGCCTAATTCCCTCGGAGGGATACGTAGGTGGCCCACATCAGCTTCGGTCACTTTATTAGAAAATTTTAATTTTTATTTCTTTTATTTTATCTTCAAGAACTACGTATGGCCCGATTCATTTTGGATACGTAGGTAACCCGTGGAGGGTTCAACCTTTCTTTTAAATTTTTGAGAAATGTATTAAGGAGCTATGCTTGGTAGAATAGAAAGCTTGAGTTTATCATATTGGAATGCTTGTATCTCTTCTTCGCCAAAAAATTAGGACAGTTTTTAAGGAAATTATCGCAAGAAGACATCAAGAGAATTGAAAGGGTATATGGTCAATTGGATCATCAGGCAAAAGGAATTTTTGAAAAAGAACGCTTGCTTCGTTTCATGCCATGTCACAGTCTAAAGATTGACAGAAAGTGTTTGCCACTCCATGCATTTATATATATATATATATATATATATTTTATCTTATTACTAAATGTATAATTTTTCAATCAAATATTTTTTATTCATTATCCAAGATTTAGACAAGACGGAGACTACAAGTCCAAACAAAGCTCGAAAAAAGAAGTTGGAAGATCCAGAGCTCCAAAGTCAATGAAAATCAACCTTCCTCCAAAACTTATAATTTTCCTTTGAGTGCAGGCTTGTACAAATTGGCAGAAAATAAGAGATTGTTGATGTCTATGATTTAAAAAGGACTATATGTCGACTGATTTACATTGCTTACAAAACTATCACTTGTTTTTCACAAATATTTTAAAATATTTTTAGATATATTTTAATGCATTTATTTTCAAATGTTTTAAAATATAATGTACGAATGCTTCAAATAGTTAATTGCATTGCATAACTGCTTTCCAATATATTCAAATGCACTGCACAAATGCTTTCAAATATTTTTAATTGCACTACACAATTGCTTTCCAACACATGGAAATGGACTGCATAAATACTTTGAATTTGTTGAAATGCACTGCACAAATGCTTTCAAGTATTTTTAACTACACTACATAATTGCTTTCCGACATATTCAAATGCACTGCACAAATACTTTCAAATATCTTTAACTGTGTTGTACAATTACTTTCCGACATATTCAAATGCACTACAAAAATGCTTTCATATATTGCATTTCACATGGCTTTCAATTGTTTTGCACTGCGCAAATGCTTTAATTATTTTTAGATAACCGCACAAATGCTTTCAAATTTATTCATACAAATGCTTGCTAGAATACATTATTTTTCAATACATCATTTTCATGAATCATTGGCTTGAGAAGCCTCATTTTTGCAAATCATTGACTTCAAAGTCACATTAGTATAAATCATTTAGCTAAAAGTCTCATCTTTATAAATCATTTAGCTAAAAGCTTTATATTCATGATTCATTTGGTTTAAGGCCTTATTTCATTGATCATCACTAAAAGGCATCATCCTCACTGGTCATTGGCCTCAAAATCTATTTTCATAAGTTTTATTTCTATTTCTTATCTCATCAAATTATTTAGGCTCGCATAGCCGTAATTTTACAAATTCGTGCCTGAGAGATGTCATTTTCAAAATGTCATTTTCGGGTCGTTAAATCATCTATTGATGAAATTCGATTTGGATACTTTGTCTTTTAGCTTACCACTGTAATTTTGAGTTTGTCACTGTAAACATAGTGACTGCAAATGTTAGTATGTTGCCTTAGTCAATTTTAATTCTAGCAAAAAATATAAACTTTTGTTATGAAACTAAAGTATTTGGATTATTTTAAATAAGTCGTCAAGCCGGAATTAGTTTGCTACATCTAACTATCATACTCTTAAGATATATGGATTACCTGAATATTTCTTGAGAATCATCTTTCACTCTACTGATCCCTACTTTTTCTTCTCTGTTGATACCTGTTTTTCTGTCTTTCTTTCTTGTTACACTCATTGTCGTTAAGGTTAGTAATGAAGAAGATGGAAAATATTAATTTTGCTACCAAAATGTGAAATAGGCAAAGCCAATAGTTTTTCTTTACTTGGAGTCTTGTGAGTTGGTATATGTTTGGGTTCATTGCCCTCTGACGTTTTCCACAAAATTTTCTCTTAGATCTTAAAGGTTGAGCATGCTCAAGTCATGTGACTTATTGATTGTTTAGGCATCTAGACGTAGGACAAAATGTGAAAAAAAAAGATTCATGAATATGATTGCCTCTTCTCTTTTAGACAAAGTGCGTCATTTACTTGCCAAAAGAAAAAAAATCTACACATATCCGTTTGCATATAGTTGTTGTCCCGTCTTACGGATTAGATAGACTAAGTGCGTTTTAGCTCCATTTAGCACTTGAGTGAAAGGGTTAAGATATATATATATATATTTTGCTGCACCATTTACTTGTTGTACATTGTTGCTATTATTGCCTCATTATTTACTTTTATTGCTTCAGTTATCTGATTGGGCGTAGTACCACTCTTACTCTTTTCTTTGTTTCATGTACCCTCGGGAGCACATTTGAAGGTGCGATATGACTCCACCTCTGTCCAAAGCAGAGAAATGATCAATACGTATATTACTTTGCTTGAGTTTAGAGCAATTTGCTTGTTCCCAAAAGAAATCCAACATTTCCTCCTCCTTTCGTAGCTTTATTTTTATTTTATTTTTTTTATGCATACATACATGTTGCTATCTTTAGACCAATTTGCACGTTAACTTACACTTATATTTATGCCTTTTCTTTTATTTATGTTTGGGTTTGTGCAAACCAATTAAGAGTGATTGTGAAGAAATAGTTGTTCACCTCCTCCTCTCTTTAGATATTGGGTTTAATGTAGTTATTTGGCTTAGATAGCATTTACTAATTAAGCTTGCCTTTTTTTTTTTATACTTAATATATGTATATATGTATATTTTAATCACCTAGGGCCTAAATGTAACTTTTCTAGTCACCTACAAGAGAAGACCTTAAAAGTATAACTTTTTGAGAATTTTTAAAGTGAAACAATTTGATTATTAAAAGATGAATTTTAAGTGCAAAATATACTTTTGCTTAGCATTTTTTAACCACAGATTTTATTATGAGATGTTTATATTTAAAGTTAAAAATTTAGCTCGGAAAATTTAAATTGGCATGTTAAAAAATAAAAAACAACTTTTCATAAGAGATATAAATATCCCTTTTCCTTTTTTACTAAGGCAAATGTATGTCATATATTGTTGAAAATTGCCTTTAAGCACCGAAAACTTTTGTAAAACTTCCTTTATTTAATTAAAAGATTTCTCCTAAAAAAATATATTTGACTCAATCATTTACTTTCAAAATTGAAAACCCAACAAGTTATATATATATATATATATATATATATATTTCTAACTTTTTGGCCCATTAGAAAAATTAAGTCTTAATTAATTAATCTTTTTTCTTAAAATATAATAAGTATTTTTTCATTCTTTCATTTTTTGGAATGTTTATACGTAAAATTAATATGTTTTTTTAATTTTATACATCAACATTTTCTTGAGATTAATTTAAATTTAATTATAATAGATATTAATATTTTCTTAACTAAAAAATGTATTTTGAAGTTCTCTTTTAACCTAAGTTTGGCCGGTTAATCATTTTTTTAACGAATCTTAAAGGGATGCCTTACACCTTCCCTTTAGGATAATTAGAGACCTTATCTAGAATCACATAGATTAAGTAGACCTTAGTTGGAGTTAATTTAGCATCACTTTAGCAAATAGGTATCCTAATTTACCTAAAAAATAATTAGGTGGTGACTTCTTAAGTTAATTAATTTAGGAATCTCCAATATGTTGTACACCGTTTGACCTCGGTTAAAATGGGATATAACACCCACGACTTCTCTTGCAAGAACTAAATACCAAAAGGTGTTCAGAAGTATAAGTGAAAAGCATAAAATCTCAGTATTTATGATTATACTTCTAAACTTCTCCAAAAATTCTTTAAATACGCTTCTAAAGTCTGCCTTGAATCACCACTCGGTGAGGCAAGTCGGGCATTGTCGACATGTTCGTCGTTGCGCCAACTTGTGACACCATCATCAAGTTGTCACTTGACTTTCCTTCATGCCATCTCTGAAACATTCAGTGATTCCCTTTGGCTCCACCGATTTGGATCAATGATGCATCAAATGAGAAAAGAGTATAGACACCTTAAATTCTTCGACCCTTGCCAGGTTCTGCAACATTTGGTGGTGCTCTTTGAGCTACCTCAAGTGATTTAGTGATGCGCCAAAAAGTAACTTGATCACCGATCTGTGACACTCCTCCGGGGTCCATACACTACAATATTAGGTGATGGCCATAGAAATTTGGCGATGCACCAAATTGTAACGGCTATGCCACTTTTTGATTGCCTTTTGCACCTTTTTGCTTCTTTGTCCTTGTTTTGCATCCATTGTCCTTGATTCCTTCTTGGACATCAAACTTGTCATTTATCAACAATTTAAGTTAGATTCCAAGGTAAAATGATGCATTAAGGACAATATTATGCTCCAATTAGTCTCAAATATTAGTCCAAATCTAGGACTTATCAATACCCCTAACTTAACTTTTTGCTTGTTCTCAAGCAAATCAAATATCAAATTATCAACACAAATTACCTTCAAATAGGGCCCAAAGAGAGTAATATACACATAACACCACTTTTTTTCCAAAGCTCCCACAAACCACTTACGCTATTTTGAAGTCTCAAGAGGTGACTAAAAGGTATCAAAACAAGGGTATGCTCACAATTCCTCACATAATTGCAAGCTCATACTCAAAATGATTCCATGTGCCCTCAGAACAAAGAAAATTCCTCATTCTCACAAAGCATGTACAATTTCTTTAAGTCTAGAGGAATTTACACAACACTCACGCTCACAAAACAAGAATGACATGTATGTTTTTGCCAATAAGCTTGCCCTCATTTCCAATTAATCAAAACCTCCTCGGGGTCTAACATGGGATCACAAGGACTTGTTTATGACTTGTAACATTGTCTTAGAGATAGGTAGGTACATTTTGGACAAAAGTGACTTAACCCTCCATTTTTATTTTCTCAATTCAACCACATACTTAATCAAACATTTTCTGTTATTTCACCAACCTCCCAATTTTATAATACCCACAATTCAACCTTTTTATTTCTTTTATGCACTAGAAGGACTTTTCTTAAGATTTTTCTTTTCATTTTGATTGATCAATCCTTCCATCCTTGGTTTTCCTCACATAAGGGCAAACCATCATTTTCAACATTTGTTCAATCATCACACAAAGTTTTCAACACCCTAACTTAGGCCTTTTCCCCCGCTTTCGACAAATCAATGAGGGTAGGGTTCAAATAAGATTTCATGATCAAAGAAGGAATAAAAAAAGGTATGGCTCATGATATGGGTACTAAAGAAATGACTTCAGGTTTAAACAAGGACACTAAGGTCATCATTTACACCTTTGGTTGGTTTTTGGCTAGAGTGGGTATCACAAAAATGGCCTTTAATCATCTCCAAAAATTAGTTACAATGGATGACTAATCAAGAGACTATTCGTGCAAGTTCTCGATAATGATACACATACCTTCTAAGTGTAACTCACCACACATGGAACAATGAACTTCAAATTTAAATATAAACTCCAACACTAGTTTGCAAAGAAGGATCATAACATATCCAAGATCAATACTTACTTAGTTACATCAAGATGCTTTCAATCTATGAATGGATCGTTTTAACTTGAATTGGACTAATCAATGAGTCAATACATATTTCTCATCCAAGGGACTATCTGAGTCAAAGATATTGACAATCAATATTCAAATTGATTCAAGGGATAAGAACATGTTAGCTTCTTTTGAAAACACAACTTTTCATATATGCTTTGGGTTTGATTTGCAAAATTGGTATTCAAACACAAGAACATGAAGTAACATCATCACATGCAAGTAGTAAACAAATACTAACTATTACAAACCAAAACAAAATACTTACAAACTAGCCATGTCACCTATTGTTCACAATATACATCACCATCTTATCTAGACCAAAAATAACTAACACCCTAGTGCACTACCATCAAACACCCCCTCCAAAAAAAAACAAATAAAATAAAATTAATATGCATTGCCCTCAACGCAATAAAAAAACATGATAAGAACAAAGGGAAGAGAGTGTAAGAAATCCCCCTGGGTCAAGTAGACAGAGGTGGTGGAGCTGAAGAAAAATCAACTCGAGCATTAGTGCCTGGAAGCTGTCCACTACCCACCTTCAAAGGTACACTAGGTAGAGTAATAATACAATGAACTGATGTCACTGTGGATGAAGGGATGGTACTCTAAGACTCTGGGGGTATTGAAGGAGGCTCTAAGGTCAGAACAAATCTACTAGATCTAATCATGAAAGTGTCATAGTGTGTCTACTCAAGAACAACCTCCATTATGGTCTCCTCTAGGATCGACAACTCATCATGTGGGAAAAAATCACCTTGTGGTGCTTTAGCGCCTAATTACTTCTCATCGATCTCTGGGGTCATTGCTATTACCTTAGGCTCTATCACCCCAACTCCCAAAGGCTCGGTCTCTAACCCTATACTTGTGTTAGGGACATCAATGTGCCCCCATAGACTCATTATTGATAGACTTCAATGAGTCCACATCCCACCTCAAACTCACGATATCTGCATTCAAGGCCTTCACCTCATCCAACGCACTAGAACTCTTCTCTACATCCTCAACACTAATGAGTCAACCTATTAAGTTTAAAACCATACTCTTCTAACTACTTACTCTAGATGCCTACACTCTTATGGATGAGTGAAAGTACGACCTTGATGGCCTGATCAATCATTTAAGGATTTAAATCCTCGACCCAGGCTGAATAAATATTAGTTGCTTGGGCCAACCGACCCATATGGAGAATGCCCGCCTGGGTCAACTGTGGCATAGAAATAGGAGTAGGAGCCTATGAAGAAGTAAAGAATTAGGAGGTACTAAGCTAGTAGGCATCTTTAAGACATGTATATGCTTCACTGACCCTTCCTCAAGATGCTCGATCTCAACCACCGACGTTGCATCCACTGGTGCTCTCCTAGCCTTCTACTCCTCATCCCACCTATAATCAACCTCAATTTTATGGATATTTAGTCTTGTTGTTGAAGGGCACACCCACACAGTGACATAAGGCTATGATCAAAACTGGGAATGGTAAGGAGGTTTGCTGTTATTTTGCTCTTATCAACTTTTCAGGGGCAATAATAGCACCGAGGTTCAAATGCTTCCTATCCATAATACAACCTACCAACACATATTTTGGATGTCGAAGGATGGACTCATTTTGTGATGACATCAAATTACTATTGATGAAGTTGAACTAATAGTTAGTTGGAATGTTTAAATCTTTATTTTCAATTGGATCCCCCTCAACAAGCCACAAGGGCACTACACCACTCAACATTGGGTCCAACCATGCTTTTAAATTATCAAAAGTGTTTAGCTCAATATTTTCAGTCAGATCATGTTGACCCCTTACCATACAACTCAAATAGTCATTGATCTTGGTCTCACTACACTAGACAAACCTTCCTCTAAAGTTAACAACATTGTCTGGTTTTGACACACCTTTTACCCTGCCATTGCTTTTAGAAACCAACAAAACATATGCCACATAGAACTCCTGAACCCATTATGGAATGTATGCTCCCGTAGTTTGGTGAATATCTAAAAGTTATGAAATTTAAGAGCATCCCAAAATTCAGTGTAATTATCGATCTTCTCAAGTGTGGTCCTCAACCTAGTGACTTTAAATCTATTCAAACTCTGGGATAAAATAGTACTCTTCACGGCCTGACTAAGAGGGTCATGGGACATTTTGGAACGCTCTTCTATTTGCCACCTGTTAGGAAATGGAGTTGCAACGACTTAAGTATGCACAAGGGTTTTAGACCCATTTTCCTCATTGTCTAATTCAATCCATTCAACTTCGAGTGAACCTTTTGTGGAATTATTGACTGATGCTACCATCTTACACTTTCCTTTACCCCATGTTCACGACAGGATTGTTTGGGTTATTGTAGCTGTTAATCATAAAAATGACTTTTGAGGAAAAATCTGTTTAAAATTAATTAATTTAAGAGAAAACTAATTTTTTGAAAAGAACCATTTTTATGATTAACAAAAATGGCGACTATGCTGGAGAATTTAATTAGGTTCTAACCACTAGATTTGACTAACTATTTAGAATTGTTATAATTTTATCTATCTGTGCTTTATTTGTTTAAATTCATATATTTAATTGTCATTGCATTTCATGACATTTTCCTTTTTTTCTATCTTGTGTATTTAAAAGAATGATTTTTGTGAACCTGCAACTAAACTTTTAAATACTTAATCCTTTTTGAAAGAAATGATAATTTATTGGTTCGTAATGCATCCAATGGTTGTCATAATATCCAACTCAAGTTGTCCGCCTGAGTTCTCAGTCTTTTAAAACCCACTCTTAGTCCACCTAGAGTAGAGCAAAACAAAAACCCTTTAGGAGCATTGACCTAGGACGTCCCAACACGTAAGACGTGTTGGACCCATTAGAAAGACCACCCTGAGTCTAAAGTGGCCCTCGGCCCAAATGGACGATCATATTTATATATTTAAAATTTAAAGGTTGTATACGCTATTTGACGAACCATTGTCCCTTGGGGTTGGGTGTTTATTTTATTAGTATTATTATTTATTATTATTATAATAATAATAATTAATATTTTAGGAAATTTGTTTTTGAAGAAGGTAAAGGAAGATGTGCAGAATCATTGAGAAGTTCAAGAAGAAAGATTTATTTGAAGACTTAGTTTAATATTGTACCCCTGCATGAGACTGATTTTTGTATTTCCTTTTTTCCTATCATGTATCCCTATCAGTTTATTTATAAAACTTGCAATATATTTTTGGGGCAATAAAGCGTTTCAAATGGTGTATTACATACTTCAAATCATTAGGCCTACCCTTGACACAAAGGATCACATATACATGTTAGGACGCGTTATATTTTGTTTATATGCTAAATGCTTGTGTTGTTTTGGACTAATCTGTTTAGGCAAAACAAATATTATTTGTTCACTTTGATTTATTATTTATTACGATTAATAGACCAACTCTTTCACTGTTTGAGTTTTTCTTTTCTTTACAGAAAGAAAGACTGATTTGTGTTGGTAATCAAATTTGCTCACTTCACCAAAGTAAATTATTTTCAAGAATTCGCTGGTAGAACATTCATATTTTACACGGTCTAAGTTCAAGGAAGTTGCTACAAACTCATCATTTATTACTTGGACTACTAAAAAGACTCATTCAAAAATGGACTCTGGGACAATCTACACAGTCACTTCATCTGAACCATTTCCCGCTATAGCTATCGCGGCCAATCCTGATCCTCGACGGGAAATGAATTAAAATTGGAAGTTATTGCTCGTCTGGAGCAACGACTCACTAAATTAAGTCTCATGGTGACACAATACCAAGTTGCGTTTCAGAACCTACCTCTCGATGCTCGCCAAAAAGATCCTATGTTACCTTCATTTTTTACCTCAAATGAGCTTGGTCAAGCAGATCCTTTTATCACTTCTCAACAAACTCAAAATGCTTCATTCACTCGTCCAACCCAGGATGCTCGTCTTGTGTACACCTTTGCTCCTCCAAAAGCTCCAATTGTGACACAACATGCTCCACCAGTGTACACTTATATTACTACACCACCTGTTATCGCTCCACTTGTTGCCAAAGTTCCAAGATTTTACCATCAAGATGTTAATCACTATGTTGAAATTTAAAAGAATACAAAAGTTGTTGATGTTGAAATGATGAATAGGAAGATGAAAAGCTTAGAAGACACTATAAGGGATCTTCGCGGGCTCAGTGGCATCAAAGTATGAAATATGAAGAGTTGTGCACATTTCCTGATGTTGAACTACCATCTGGTTACAAGATTCCAATTTTAAAAAGTTTAATGGATCAGGAAATCCTTTCTTTCATTTGAAACTCTATTGTGAAAAGTTGATTGGCGTTCGTAATAATAAAGGAATAAGAAACATTTTTTTCAATCAAAGTTTGGCCGAAAGAGCTTTGGAATGGTACTCCAAACAAGATGTGACTAAATGGCGTACTTGGGATGATTTCGCTAATGCTTTTGTGGATCACGACAAGTTTTATATTAAGATCGCTCCTGACAGAATCACCATTACAAAGTTAAAGCAAAAGTCAACAGAATGCTTCCGAGAATATGCCATACGTTTGAGAGAAGAGGCATCCAGGGTACATCCACCAATAGAAGAAACAAAGATGATCACCTACTTCATTCAAGCTCAAGACTCAAAATACTATGAACAAATGGTGACAATGGGTGGAAAGACATTTGCTGAAGTTATCAAAGCTAGAGAAATGATTGAGGATGGTCTTAAGACCGGAAGAATAACAAGTTTGACATCATCTAGAGCTTTCCAAACTAGTTCATTTGGAAATGGAAAGAAGAAGAAGAAAGAAATTATGTCAATAATGACTCGGGGATCTACCTCGTATAAAAGAGTACCACCTCCAGGCTATCCCACTTCATAATATCCCATCTACAATGCACAAACAACATATCGTGCTCCACAACCAATGCAAAATAATGCACCTTACCCCAAATTCGAAAGAAAACCTCCTAGAGTCTTTACTCCATTGGTAGAATCATTGACTGTTTATTTTGAGAGATTAAAGGCAACAGGAATACTCTACCCAATAGAAGATAAGGTTGTGAATACTTCAGCTGATTGGTATGGCCCAAATAAGCATTGTGCTTATCACTTAGGGATTGTTGGGCATGATACTGAGAAGTGTATCACCCTTAAGCAAAAGATTCAAGATCTGTTTGACAACATCATAGTTAAACTTGCAGAAGCTCCAGCTAATGTGAAAAGAAACCCACTTCCTGAACAGAAGGAGTAGTTATTGGCGTAACCAGTTACAAGAATAATGAAGTTCTCTAGAAATCACACTTTTGACATCTTTCAGTCTTGCAGTTGAAGTTTAGTGTTTCCTTTCTCTGTATTCACATTTTATTACTTTCTATCCTCTATAATGGCATGTTATGGGTTTATTTTATTTGTAATGTTCTTCCTTTGTAATATGAACTACGTTCGACCTGATTTCCCTAGTGGAATACGTAGGCAGCCTTCATTGGCTTCAATCACGTTATCTAAAAGTTCTCAATTCTCTTTTATGCTTGAAACTACATTTGAGCTAATTCTTGCTTCAACAAGATAGGTAGGCACCACACCGGCTCGATCATATTCTCCATAAAATTTTCATTCCTCTTTAAAATAAAAACTGGGGCAGAATTTTGAGAGGATCTTAAAATTTCTTAGAAGAAGACTTTTCCCAAAAAGTTGACGTCGAAGTGACAATTAAAATAGCAACTGGGGCAGATTTTTGAGGTTCTCTAAAAAAATCAGTCAAAAGTTACCAGAAATTTAAGACTCCTTTAGTATTCAAAACTGGGACATCAAATAGAAAGGCAAAACTAAGAATTTTTCTTAGAAAGGCAAAACCAACATCAAATAGAAAGGCAAAACCAACATGAATCAGTCTCCCAAAACTAAGAATTTTTCTCTAGATGCAGGAACTATAAAGTCACAAGGCATCGTTGGACCCACAGTGGCCTCATCATGATTTAGATGACTTCTACATTTACTCATTATTCTATTCATTTCCTAAATTTCTTCCTATTACTCTATTGTGATTTACTACATATTTTCTTAATGTTACAGATAAAATAGCCTGACACAATGGACAAAATTATGAGATTTCACAAGGGTCAATACAAGTTGAACAACTCCATCTTTCCACTTATCTTTTTGCATGTTATCTATTTTGACAACTTAACTTTGTTACTATTTAGATTTACACCTCCATATCTATCATTGCTAGAATTGAAAATAATTTTTGAAAGATCATTTTAAATTTTGAAGAATCAAGATAGATGTTTACAGGAAAAAGGACACAAGTTAATCTTTTAAAGATGTTATTACATATGCTAAAGAGTTTCAGCGCAGATAATTCAATTTGACAATCTATCTATTATTTTTATTTTATCTTGAAAAAATCCAGTCCTCTATTATTTCAGTTTCCTTGCCTTTTGTTGGCAAATCTTATGTTCTCTGCAATTTTCTTTAAGTTTCAGAAAATATAGAGTGTCACTTCCTTCAACGTGACACGTTAATTTATTATTGAAGCGTCACATCCTTCAGCATGATACGTTAATTTATTGTTGGATCGTCACCTTCTTCAGCGTGACACATTAATTTATTATTGGATCGTCACCTCCTTCAGCATGACATATTATTTTATTATTGGATCATCACCTCCTTCAGCGTGACACATTTAGTTATTATTGGATCGTCACTTCCTTCAGCGTTACACATTAATTTATTATTGGATCGTCACCTCCTTCAGTGTGACATATTATTTTATTATTGGATCGTCACCTCCTTCAGCGTGACACATTTAGTTATTATTGGATCGTCACCTCCTTCGGTGTGACACATTAATTTATAATTGGATCGTCACCTCCTTCAATGTGACATGTTAATTTATTATTGGATCATCACCTCCTTCAGCATGACATAATTTTATTATTGGATCATCACCTCCTTCAGTATGACACGTTTAGTTATTGTTGGATCGTTATCTCTTTTAGTGTGACACGTTTAGTTATTGTTGGATCATCACCTCCTTCAGCATGACACTTTAATTTATTGTTGGATCGTCACCTTTATCAGCATAACACGTTAATTTATTATTGGATCTTCACCTCCTTCAGCATGACATATTATTTAAATATTTGATCGTTACCTCCTTGATCGTAACACGTTTAGTTATTATTGGATCGCCATCTCCTTCGGCATGACACGTTATTTTATTATTGGATCATCACCTCCTTCAGCATGATACATTTAGTTATTATTGGATTGTCATCTCCTTCAACGTGATACATTTAGTTATTGTTTGATCGTCACCTCCTTCAATGTGACATATTAATTTATTATTGTATCGTCACCTCCTTCAGCGTGACATATTATTTAAATATTGGTTCGTCAACTCCTTCAGCATGACACATTAACTTATTAGATCGTCATCTCTTTTAGAATGACACATTATTTATTATTGGATCGTCACCTCTTTCATCATGATACATTGATTTATTATTTGATCGTCACCTCCTTCAGCGTGACACGTTAATTTATTATTGGATCGTCACCTTCTTCAGCGTGACATATAGATTTATTATTGGATCGTCATCTTTTTTAGCATGACACGTTAATTTATTATTGGATTATCTCCTCCTTCAGCGTGACACATTAAATTATTATTAGATTGTCACCTCCTTTAACGTGACACGTTAACTTATTGGATCGTCATCTCTTTCAGAATGACACATTAATTTATTATTAGATCGCCACCTCCTTCAGCATGACACATTAATTTATTATTGGATAGCCACCTCCTTCAACATGACACGTTAGTCTATTATTAGATCGTCATCTCCTTCAGAATGACACGTTAAACCAGGTTCACACAAACTATATTCACATTTATGTTTTGTTTACTATTAACAAGTTTTATCTTAGTCTTTGTTGAGAGAATCCGCGAGGATGAATTCTCAAACAAACCACAGGTGCGAACATCATCAAGTAGGATGCATTACAACGTGGAACTTTTTCTTAGCAGCAAACTGGGACATAGTCTGAAAAGGAATGTCAAACTCTTTGACGCGAGCTGATGAGTGACTTCCACCACAATCTAACCAAACCCCTGTCAAAAGGCATGTGGGTACTTCTTTGGGTTGTCAGTTTCAGTTTCACACCTAGATGATTTCAACTCTCTCTAGAGGCAACTGTTCCAATCTGAGTGATAATACATCAAGAGTTTTGAAAATTATGTCTTTATGAGTTCTTTCCACATTCTTGACTAAGAGGGTTTCAAGACTTTTTTTCATACTTAATTTACTTGTCACTCCTCCCAACCAAAGGTTATCTTAGCATAACAAGATTTTCTTTTCAATTGATTGAGTCGAACTACAAGTAGTCTGATTTCCATGTCTGGGATATGTAGGTGGGCTCAGTATTGAAAATTTGACTGTATTCCAACTTCTCCTCGTTCTACTCCTGAGCATTTCAGTTTCTCCATAATTCAACTCTGAAATAACTTGTGATTTTTTTTTGAAATCGTGCATAAAATCAAGCGTCTTAAACTACAAATGACCTGAATTCTCATGTAACCTGAGATATGTAGAAAACTCAACACCGGGGTCCGACCATACTTTCCTAAAGTTCTTACCAAATCCCTTTCGAAAGATGAATATGTGTTCGGCAAAAATTGAATTTGTCAAATGTTTTTGTCCAGAGTCTCTTTCCTCGACTCTATACAAAGAAAGGGACAATTGTTGACATTCAATTTTTACTCTCCACGATATAACTTAATTATTGAGCCTTTTATTTTTTAACAATTTGAAATAATTAGCTTTCGAAAATGTAAAAATATTTTTAAGTAATTTTTTTAGGTTTAAGTCTTTTAATTTTAATTATGCTTATATATTATATATATTATATATTATATATCATGCATTTAATTCGAGTGTTACACATTTGATTAGTATATTTTTATAATTTTTCAAGAATTTCTAAAATGGATTTTATTTTATTTTTTATCATTTTTTTATTTTTCATAATTAAATAAATTATTTTATATTGTTAATACTAAAAAGCTCTTTAATTAATTCATCTTGATTACGTTTTAATTGATTATATTTGCAATCCCTAAATGGCTAAGTTCTCAATTTAAACTTCCTACTCCCTTGAACCCACTTTTCAGCCTGAATTTCATTTAATTTTAGCCCAAAATCCCTAAAAACCTGACCCAAACTCATTTTAAAAATAAAATCAGCCAACAATACACATACTAATTAGAAACCCACGAGCCCCCTTTACTCTTTTTTATTCTCTTTTCCTGTTCCCAGACGCTTTACGCGTCCACCTTCAAAACGAGAACAACGACAACAAACCAAGAAAGATTTAGCAACAACAACGCCCAAAAATGGCAAGCAACAACGTTTCAACAACCTTTGACCTCGCCCAACAACCCTTCATCCTTGAAAAGGCCACGTGTCTCCATCTCATCTATCGTCTGTCCTTGCCCTTAATCGAACAGATGGAATTGGTTTAAATTTGGTCCCTTTTTGTGTGATTTCAGCTGTGTGAAAGGTTGAAGATTAAACAATTGAAGAATATTCTTGAAGATTCTCTATTTTCCCCCCAATCGACCTCAAATTTTCTCTGTAAATACCTCATCGTTGGCTGTTAAAAGGGGGATTTTGGAGAGTTTAAAATTATTGGGAGAGAACAATGTTCTCGTAAGTTAAGCCCATGAAAGTTTAAACTCAAGTTTTGATTTTCTTTTCATTCACTGAAAGGTTTTATCGAAACTCATTGCGGTGGAGGAATCTCGCCACTCATCATCATTTGTAACGACTCAAAATTTTTCTAAAACTCCTTATAGTTGGTCTTGTATGATGTTATACTAGTCATGGTTGAGTTTTGGTAGCCACAAGTTGAGCTTAAGTGGCTGAACGCAAAACAGATCATTTGGTGGCCTAGAGAGGCCCTTTGGATAGTAAATTTTGAGGTAGCATAACTTTAGATGCGGGTCGAAACATATGGGATGCTACATATCAAATTTAAGCTCTTTGAGTTAGCTTCACAACTCAACTAGTTTCACTTGATTCTGAGTTCGTATGAGGAAGTTATAGCCAAAGTGGTGGGACTGCCTGAAATTTGGAAGACATTGGAAATAGGCCCTGAATATGGCCCAAGGCAAGGACCACGGACCGTGTGAGGGTCCACGGTCCATGTGGTGGTCCGTGCCATGGTCCATTGAGCTGAGGGTGGCCAGGACTCACCCCACAACTCAAGGCATGGCTCAACTGACCACCCCACGGTCCGTGAGACCTCAAACGGACCTTTTGGTGGTCCGTCAAGTGAGGCAGAATCTTGGACAAGGCTGGGGGTTGGTTCTTGGGCCAAGTGTGGCTCCACGGACCAGTACACGGTCCTTGTGAATCCACAAGACCCGTGAACCCCCTCGTCAAGTGGTCTAGAAAGTCCTCCGAGAGTTCGCGTTGAAGATTTGGCTAAGGGTTGTCTCACAACCACTTGGACAATCCGTGTAGTGGTTTGATGACCACTGTAGCTGCTCCGTTTGACACTGTCTTACAGTTAAGTGTTCATTTCATTAAAAATACTTTCGTGATTATGTACTGTTAGGTAACCTAAGGTCCTAAGGTCCCCTTTTAGGTATTCTAAGGTCTCCTAAACCCCTAAATCAAGACCCAAACCCTTATTCATCCATTCTAAGCCTCCTCTTTACACTTTGAAGAATCCTAAA
>JBCEWC010008185.1:0-20328 GCA_038996855.1 Solanum aculeatissimum | reverse complement strand
ACTAATATATATTATTCTTGAATAAAGAATTTAATTTATACAAAATATTAATTTTATTGTTTATATTTTAATTCATAAGAAAAAGAATTAGGAAGACCTCCTTTACGCGATGAAGTTTTTAGGAGGTATTACATGAAGAAGAAGAAGAATGAGCCCGATCCGGATCAGTGGGTGGAGGAAAGGGCCAAACAAGCCTATGTAAGTTATTTAACATAGCTTTAATATATATATATATATATATATATGTGTGTGTGTGTGTGTGTGTGCGCGCGCGCATATATAGTATAATTTATTTTGATTCTAACTTTTACTTTTACTATATATATATATATATTGAATCTACTTATTATTCTTAATATGCATCGTGAGTATGAGCGACAAGTACATGACCTTGAAAACTCGGTCTAGCTAACTCCTGATTTGTCCAATCAAAATTTGGATGGAAAAGGTTGCAGGAGGGAGCCATAAGGGCCTAGTTTATAGAATGAGCTCCCGGAATAACATACAACGACTCCAATCCGGTTTATAAAGTATTGGATCATCACGTCAAGCTGAGGCAATTGACGAGGTTCAAGTAGTTGTCATGTCCCAAAAAATTACTAAACTTACACAAGCATTGGCAGCCGAACGGGAACGACGATCTCAACATGAAAGAAGAACGAGTCAACAATATGAGGAACTTAGGCAACAAATGTTCAACATAACCCATCTGCCTACACACATTCCTGAAAAGTTTTATGATAGTTCTGGAGATTTTGTAGAAAATAATCCCTAGTTCCCTTGTATTTCATTTTTGGACAATTTTAAATTTTTTTTTAACTTTGAAACAATTTAAAAGTTTGTAAATTATGAATTTCGTTCTTTTTAATGTTTAATTGTGTCTATTATTATGTATTTTGCGTGTTTTAGTTATTGTTTATTGACTGATATTGCTTGTATACATATAAATTGAATGAAATTTTTAATGCAGGTGGGCAGCAGAAAGGTTTCTGCTATCAAAAATGTTGCAGAAAAAGCGACGGACAGAGTCCCTTTGTCCGTCGCTTTGTTGCAATTTTTTACAAAAATATTACTAGAAAAGCGACGGACAGTGTCCCAAAGTCCGTCTCTTTTCAGGTTTTTTTTTTTAAATTTCCAGAAAAGTGACGGACAAAGTGACCCTATCCGTCGGTTTTCTAAAAAAAATTTTAAAACAAAATTCAGAAAAGCGACAAACAGGGTCACTTTGTTCGTCGCGTTTTTCTTCTTTTAAAAAATAATTGTGACTCTGTCCATCGCAAATTTTAAAAAATTAAAAAGAAATCGACTCTGTCCGTCGCTTTTGGTAAAAGCGACGAGCAAAAATACGATGTCTCTGACTGTGTCACTTTTCTGGAAAAATGCGACGCAGTCCGTCGCTTTTTTCATTTTTTTTTTTACAGTTTTTTAGTAGTGTTTAAGTTCGTTCCATTTCGTTGAGTACCCTGTTGTTTGGTGTTCAGCTCCTTGCTACATTTTTGTAGGTGGTGAGCCTGGTCCACCTTGCTAGCTTTTTTATTATATTAGATCGAGTTTTGGATCTATCGAGAGGTAGTTGCTTGTTCCTTCGGCAGACCTTCAGAGATTCTATTATTATGTTTTGTTCTATTTGAGTACTAGACATTATGACTTGTATTTCATTTGAATATTCTATACTTAGAGGCTTGTACATATGACACCAGTTCTTCGGATGGTTGTATTTTGTTATCTTCCGCTTATCTATCTCATTAGACTATTATCCTCCGCTTTTTCTTTTATTGTTAAGTTGTTGGGTTTTGGGTTGACTCACTTTGGTAGGTTAGGTGAGTGTCATCATACCTGGATTTTGGATTGTGACATTGAATCGGTGGAATTTCTTTTGAAAAAAATATTTTTTTTAAAGAAAGTGAAAGAACAAAGAGAGAAACGGGAAGGTGAAATGATGAGAGAGAGAGAGAGAGAGAAGAGGAATGTGAAAATTAATGTGGATATAAATTTATGTCATCTACCGATATTAGTATTTCTTTTAAAATAATAATGATTTTTTTTTAATAATTTGAATTTTTTATTTTCAGTTCCTTGATTGAACATCTTTAATAATGAGTTTGCTTAAATGCATCCAGATAATAGTTTTTCTTGTAAATAATGGTTATGCTTGATCTCTCTTTAAACCTTCCTTTTATATGTGATGCTTATTATTTTAAATGTTTTATGTAATTTGTATGTCATTATATTTCAAGGATTGAATACACATAAGGATTGAATACAAAAACAATAGGGTATGATGCAAAAGTGGGGATGAAAAAGGAACAAGGGAATACATATTGCAAACATTCTTAAAAATAAAATACATGCCTAGTTGGCATTTTTTAGAATAAATATTAAATACACACTAAAAAGAAACGATAATAAATACAAATAGCATACATATTCAGGATGAATATAATTTGAGAAAGGGTTCAATATTATGAAAAATTACAAATCAATTGTGAAAAGTGGTAGATACATATGTGATCGAATACAAATATACTTTATAAAGAACATGAGAATACATATCTCAAATGAAAAATGAGAATACAAACATGCATGATTGAATATAAATATACTTAAGAAGGAATGGAAACATAAATCGTAAATGGAATATGGGAATACATATACATATTAGTCTGATACAAATATACTTAAAAGAAAAATGACGCAAAATTGAAAATGTAGTTGGGTTATGGTTTGTAAGTATGAAAAGTGATGGATACAAATATGATTGAATTTATACTTAAGGAAGAACATTAGAATACATATCTAAAATGAAAATTAGGAATACAAATTTGATTAAATATAAAACTATTTAAGAAGAAAAATGAAAATACAAATCTAAAACGGAACATGGGAATACATATACAAATTAAATGAATACAAATATATTTTGGAAGAAAAAAAGATGAGAACATGAGAAATGTAGTTGGATTATGATTTGTATATAAAAACATATAGTTTTTTTAAAAAATAAAATATAAATAACATTTGTATCTTGATAAATAAAAATATGTATATAGAATAAAAAAATATGCATATACATGAGAAGAAAAAAAATGAAAAATAGGACTATAAATTTGATTGAATACAAAAATATTTAAGAAGAAAAATGAGAATACAATTTTGAAATGAAACATGAGAATAAATATACTTATTAAATGAACAAAAATATATTTAAGAAGAAAAAATGATGTGAAGATGAGAACTGTAGTTGAATTATGATTTATATAAGAAAAACATATAGTTTTTAAAAAAAATAAAACACAAATTACGTTCATATCTTTTTTTTAAATCTTGATAAACAAAAATATGTATGTAGAATCAAAAATTTAGATAATGAAGATTTTATTTATTGAATCAATGAAATTCTTTTAGAAATTAATTCTCCCAAAATATGTCAATCAGTTGAGAAAATAAAAGAATTAGATTAGAATATTATTAATTTGTCATTATAGTACAACTATATTTAATAATATTTTTAAAATATAATTATTTTAACAAATAAATGAAAATTTTTTACTACCCACATAATTTTTCTAAAATGAAAAGGGTGAAAATTTAGTAAAGCGTGGTCTACATTTTAGAAAATTGAAGTAATATGGCCCAAGTTCAAATTGTTTGTTCCTATCTTTGTACACAAAAATACGTGATCAAATGAAACGGATATTCCGGTAAATCAATTTTGAGCGACAGAAAATTCAGCAAACACGTGGAAAAATCAAACATTGGAAAAACAAAACACGACACCGTTCGGTTTGTTGTCACATTATCCAACTTAATTTCCATGAAGCTTCAGGTCAGTCTCCTTGGGACCTCGTCTATATAAACCCCTCATGAGTACCAAAACCAACCACCACCTTCATTGTTTGAAAAATCTCTTTTCTTCTACAGATACTCTTCTTCCCTTTTAAACTGTAAGTTTATATTTCTGATTGCTTTATCCATTTCCTTCCTTTTAAGTAGTACGCTTCTTTTTTTCTTTTTTAATCTGATTAAGCTATATTTATCTGTTAATTTGTTTTTCATAATTGACAGATCTATATCTGTGTATATACATATTACAATTAGTTAATTCAAAATTGGAACGACACCCATTAAGTTCAATTGACCCAAAAAAGAACTGTATTTTAGTATATTGTTGATTAGCTCAATAAATGAATACTAGCGGTTGCATTGGTATTTCAACCATGAAACCATGTTGTAGAATCCTGAGAAGGTGTAAAGGTTCATCCACTTTTGGTTACCCACTTGGGAAATGTAATCATTTAATTAGTGATAATGTGTCGAAACCGCACTGTAGATCAGATGATATACACAGGGTATATGATTATGCAAATAGGGCTATAGGGGTTATTGGTTTGAATCGGAGTGTTTTTTGTGGATCCGATTTGAATTGGAGGCAGTCTAAGGTTCTTTTGGGTTTTAGGTTGAATAAGGAAATTAGGTGCGACTCTGTCAATGCAAATGTTGCATCTGGTGTAAGGAATCATTCAACTTCAATTGAAGCTCAAGTTAATGAGAAGAGCTTCGACAAGTTTTACATACAGGGGGCTTAAATATGAAGATAGAATCAGGGAAAGATGTAGCTAAAGTAGAAGAAGTTAGGACAGATATAAATGATGGATCAACTGTAAGTCTTGATAATTATTTAAATGGGGAGAGTGTTTATGAATCACTCCGTGACAAAGAGTTATCTGAAGTGGAAAAGGAAGCATGGAATTTGCTTAGGGGAGCAGTTGTAAACTATTGTGGTTTCCCTATTGGGACTGTGGCAGCTAATGATCCAGCTGATAAGCAGCCACTTAACTATGATCAAGTGTTTATACGTGATTTTATCCCATCGGCTCTTGCTTTTTTGCTGAATGGAGAGGGGGAGATTGTGAAGAATTTTCTGCTCCACACTCTGCAGCTGCAGGTATGCATTTCTTACACAATGTGGCAAGTATCTTCTATAATAATGTGGTGTTGAAGTGGGTTTTTGTTATAATTGTAAAGAACTGTTACGTATATTTGAATAATCATGTAAAACAACTGAGTCATTCTTTGTTTTGCTTTTTCACTTTGAACTGTGTCATTTGAAGTCGAGAATGTAATTTCCACAATTGGAAATGTTAATACTTTTTAATAATTGCGTAAAAAATATCTAAGCTTTCTTTTCTGTTTTGAGCTGTGTCATTTTCACAATCTGTGTTGATTTCTGCACACCAATTTCCGCCTATGATGCAGATTACTGTTTGTTTGTGCTTTGAGAATCCATTAAAGAACCTTGCGGGCATTCCTGTGTGCATGTGTGTAGAATGAGAAATCTCGGAATTACTATGACATAGGGGTGGCAAAATCAAACTCAACCTGCCCAACCCGTTTAAATTTGGCGGGCTAATAACCTACCCATTTATTAGCTTAACCCATTGCAACCCAACCTGTTAAAATTGGGTTGATATGCAACTCAAATTGACTCTAAAGAAATCTTGTCAAAATATTATTAATTTTTTTTAAAATTTGATATGTTATATATAGTCTTAATAATGAAAAATATAATTTTATTAGGTAGTAAAATATTGTAAGAGAACAAATAAAATAAGTAACATTAGTGAAAACTGGCTTAGGTTGAGTCTTGACCGGTTCTATAACCTATTACCTAACCCGTTTTGACCCAACCCGTAAGACCCACACAAATTTGGGTTGGGTTGTGTCTTGACCCGTTAGTTTTTTTGACCTATTATGACCCATCTAGATTTTACCCAGCCCGCATAATTGCCACCCTTAGTATGACATTTCCATGAAGGATTGCTGCTTTATATTTGAAATGTTTTTAGACAAATGAACATTTCTCACTCAAGTTTTGCAGTGAAAAGCTGGTTGATTTCCTTGATTGTGATAATTAAAATTTGACATACTTCACATCCCTGTATTTATCAAGTCTTTTCTTGGCATGTCACGATCAGCATGTAAGTTAAACATCTATACTTTGTGCTTCTTAGAGCTGGGAGAAAACCATGGACTGCTATAACCCTGGAGAAGGATTGATGCCCGCAAGTTTTAAAGTCAGAACTGTGCCTCTTGATGGAAGGAATGATGAATTTGAAGATGTGCTGGTCCCAGACTTTGGTGAATCTGCAATTGGACGTGTTGCACCTGTTGATTCTGGTAAGAGGATAATTCTACGTAATATATTACTGTTAAGTTGTCTCTTTCTGATTTTTGTTGCTTTATTACATTCATTCATCAAGGTCAACAATTTGAACCCTTTATCAAGTGATACTCATGGATCACGCCATGAGTACCCTGCTGCAGACAAAGCCTAACAGTAGAGGGGGCAGGCCATTATCTACCAAGTTTTGTATTGTGCACCTCTGGCCTTTGGAGATTTGTCAATTCTGATTCATGATCCAGAAGTCTGTTGAATGGGCCTGCTCGGATTAAGTGCTGATTTTGTTGTACTTTTACAGGGTTGTGGTGGATTATCTTATTAAGAGCTTATGGAAGGATTACAGGGGACTATACTTTGCAAGAGAGGGTGGATGTGCAGACAGGAATATGCCTGATACTTAACCTGTGCTTAAGGGATGGTTTTGACATGTTTCCTACTCTCTTGGTTACTGATGGGTCCTGCATGATTGATAGGCGGATGGGTATTCATGGTCATCCACTTGAGATCCAAGTAAGATAACATATGAGATGGAATTTAATCAGAATCTTGGTTGGCTCTGAGTTCAACAGGACTGCATGCCATTCCTTGGTTAAGCTGCTAAGATTTTTCATAGTTTTGCATTTGCTGTTATTTGCTTTAGTGCTTCTCTAAAGGTCGTTCTGGTGCACGAAGAATCTCTTTCATGCGAGGTCCAATGAAGGCTCGCATCCCAAGGGAATGTAATTTAGGCAATCTATCTGATGCAAGCACCGTGGAATCATGAACCTATAACCTATACGTCACATGGGGACAACTTTACCATTGCTCCCAGGCTCTTCTTCATTAATGCTTTTCTAATAAGAATAAAGAACTTTCACTGAAGCAATTCTTTTTACTTTTTTTTCTCTTTTAGAAAAAGCTAACTACTACCTTCCATTAAAAGAGCAGTAAGTGCTGCAAACCATACAGAGTTTTGCATATCCCTCTTCTAGCCTTGGAGGGGTTCTATCAATCAAGTATTGAATCTGTTTCTTCTACAAGTTTCTCCTTACATCAAAAATAAAATGACAAGATACTCTTGAATGTCATCTTTTTGATAGAGTTGAACTTGTCTTAAAAGCACTTAGAATTCTTTTACACGACACAGTCCAACAAATGCATGCAAGAACTGTGTATCATCTGCTTGTTCTTACTTTTCCCTCTTCCCAAATCTATGGTGATATCTCAAAAGGTCGATGGGTGTCCCAGGCATGGCCAATTTTTATGCCAGCAAAATTCACTGAAGCATTTTTATGATGTCAAAAATTGTTGAGAGAGGATTATCAGATGTTTTGTTTTATAGCAGGGATATTGATTACAGTCTCCTTATGCTAGTCACCATGCATTTAATTCTGATGCTGCACAGCCAAGCATGACATGAGTTTTGAGATGATTTTTGAGTAAACTGACATACATGGACATTTTGGTGTAGTGAAAGTATATGCAGAATATGTTGCTTTATCTACAGATTTTCTGTCGAATTGACTCTTTATAGCATCTAGGTAAATTAGTGCTCACTGTTGGTTGCATCTGAGAATCTCCACTACCTTATATCTCAGATTTGACTCTTAGGAGACATATTTTTGTCAAATCAAGTAGTGTATGTTGTGTGGCTTATCGCTTCAGCTAGTATTGTTTACTTGCTGCTTCGCTGAAATAATACACTATTTCTCCAGGCCCTGTTTTATTCGGCTTTACGAAGCTCTCATGAGATGCTCACTATCAACGACTCCACAAAAAGTCTTGTTGCGGCATCAATAACCGTCTCAGTGCATTATCATTTCACATGAGGGAGTATTATTGGTTGGACAGGAAAAAGATTAATGAGATATATCGCTATAAAACAGAAGAATATTCTACAGATGCCATCAACAAGTTCAATATCTACCCTGATCAAATTCCATCTTGGCTTGTGGATTGGATTCCAGAGATTGGTGGATATCTT
Source organism: Solanum aculeatissimum (assembly GCA_038996855.1). Taxonomy (NCBI): domain Eukaryota; kingdom Viridiplantae; phylum Streptophyta; class Magnoliopsida; order Solanales; family Solanaceae; genus Solanum; species Solanum aculeatissimum. Next base: position 12,184 of record JBCEWC010008185.1, on the reverse strand, counting down.
GTTGGCAATTTACAACCTGCACATATGGATTTTCGTTTTTTCATGCATGGAAATATTTGGACCATTATTTCATCACTAGGATCTCATGAACAGAATGAATCTATTTTGAATTTGATTGAAGAATTTGATTGAAGACAAATGGGATGACCTCATGGGAAAAATGCCTCTAAAGATTTGTTACCCAGCTTTAGAACATGAAGAATGGCGCATTATCACTGGCAGTGACCCTAAGAATACGTGAGGCTCTAGCTTCCCCTTTTTGCTTCCCACTGTCCCATTTCTATGTACCTTGTGGTAGCTCGTTTAGTAGATTCAAAATACTCTGATAATCTTAAAAGGTCTGTTGACAAGCTTTATCTGTTCTCTGCAGCCCATGGTCATATCATAATGGTGGTTCATGGCCTACTCTACTGTGGCAGGTAAGTCCCGATGAATTTCTTAGATCATTATGGAATTGAAATGAGAAAGATTATATGCTAGCAAATAAATATATGTATCAAAACTTGAATTTATGATGTTTAATAATCTTTAAAATGTCCTTGATAAGCCATCTTAACCATCTTTAATTTTTCATTCATAGTTTACCCTTGCTTGTATTAAAATGGGAAGACCAGAACTAGCCAAAAAAGCAGTGGATTTGGCTGAAAAAAGGCTTGTAGCAGACCACTGGCCTGAATATTATGATACAAGGCATGGGAGATTCATTGGCAAGCAAGCTCGATTGTTTCAGACATGGACAATTGCTGGATACTTGACCTCGAAGATGCTATTGAAAAATCCATACACGGCATCCAAATTGTTCTGGAACGAGGATTATGGGCTCCTTGAGAATTGTGTTTGTGCACTAAGAGCAAATGGTCGAAAGAAATGTTCACGCTTTGCTGCCAGATCTCAAGTAGGCCTCTAAATGTGTCCCCGTCTCTGCAATTCCATGCACTGTTACCATCAAAGTAAAGGCATTTTCTTGTGAGAAATTTAACCTTAACTGGCTTAATAATTCGTGTTCTCTGTGCAAAATAAATTGTTAATGCTTGTGTTGTAGATATCATCAAACCTTTTGATTAAATCAGAAACATTGCAGTACGTGCTGTTGGTGTAATATACCACAATACAATAATTTACAATTGAAAAAATAAAATGACAAAATTGAATAGAAATTCATTCAGGCTGAGGCGCGGATATCTCGCTCTCTTTAAGGAGATTCAAGTTCACTGCGGCTTAATCTACACCGATTCAGCAGTAATATGCTTGACTTGTCCCCTCCAGGATACAACAGGTCAACAACATTGTATGACTCAAACAACTCAGAATTAGTTGAAGAGTTCAAAGCTCCACAAAAAGAACACCTTCCTTCAACATATAATTACTCTTTTTTGTATATAGTGAATATGGTTAAAGACTTAAAATATTTTCTTTAGTCTCAATCCTCTCTTTCACTATTGTACACTTCACTACACACTACAACATATATCCACATTCTTCTTCTTCTACTTCTTATTCATCTCTTCATAAAACAAAGTAAGATCATCACTATTTATAGGTGAGAAATTCTTCCTTGTCTTTAATAAGAATAAAGTGGATAATAATGTAGGAATATGAATGGAGGAATCATGTCTTGGAAGTTACATGAGTTACAAGACACTAATGGGTAGAACATGGGTTAGTGGTTACATAAGTTACAAGACTCTAATGGTTACATAAGTTACAAGAAACTAATTACCATAAGAGTTACAAGAACTAATAACCATTTCTCTCACAATTTATACCACTAATATATGTACTTAATATTTTATTTTAATAATAAAATGCATATACACCAACATGTGCCATTTATCAATAAAATTTCTGATTTTGAACTAATTATGTGTGTGGGTCAATGTCGGATAAAGTTTTTCATTTAATTCTCACGCTTGTTATTGCCCTTAACCTCCAGAAGCCTGTCGTCACATTTCCTTTTTTTTTTTTTTTGACAACTCCAACCTCAAAATGGTTAGTACTGATTATGAACTCCTGCTATTTGACTTGAACTCTCAGCCTACCTGTATGAAGTGAGGGTGTTTCGTTGAACCAAAACACTGGTCATCTTCGAGTCCCTTGCACCAATATCAGAAATGGTTTTAATGAAATGAGATTTCTGACTGGGTTTGAGTTGAAAGTTGAAAGACACAGAAATTACATTTACCTTCATCTAAGTACAAGAGAAAATCACATCTGCTTTCTTTTTTTAATTGAATATTAAAGCTAGTAGTCCAAGTAAATAGATAAAACCTAGTAAACCAAACACAGAGCGGGAATGGGCGGAAACATAATCCCCTTTGGGGATCTACAGAACCATTCAAGCCTCATTTTTCTCTCCATCTAATAGAACTATTGAGATCATTCGTTAAGATCATCATGATCTGATTGTACCCTAAAGAAGTGAAGGCGATTGTCTCCAAGCTTCCTGGAATAGGTAGCTTTCTTGTACTCATCCCAGGTGAAAGGCCTGTACAGATTAGGTTTGTGTGGTGAGAGCAGCTCAGGGGGACAAGCTATCCTGGCATCGGGTGCTGGAGCACCAAAGTAAGCCATTGACATCCTCCTCCTACAAGAATTCACCATTGCCCTATGCCTTACTCCCAAAAACCTTCCGTTCGTCAGTACCTGAAACAAATAATATACTGACCATGAAAAGAATCACAATTTCTATCTGCTAATATACTGAAATAATATGCAGAGCTAAGCTAATTTTTATTTTTGACTATGATTTTTCAAACACTCTTGAAGATTTTAAATTGTAGATGTTTGAAACGCAGTACTTCCAATATGTAAAGTTGAAAAAGAAAAATTGTTGTCGATATTTAAATTAACAGCTTATAAGTTTCAAATTCTTTCACGCTTATACTCCACTATGGATCCTGTAGTAGTTATCATTTTTTATGTGGAACAGTACATGTGGTTCGTACAGACAAGCACTGAACCGAAATGGTAGTTGTCCACAAACTATCAAGGGCTAATTGACTCTTTTAGATAGCATTCAAGATTGAAGAATACGGAAAACCTTTAGAAGTAGGGCCCTCCAAAACTATGTTTCGCAGAGAGGGTTCAGTTTTATCACATAAATATCGTAAGCATGGGCAGAGTCCAGAGCTGAAGGAAGCTGAAACTTGCTAAGCCCCAAAATCTGTAGCACTTTTCAGTATATATCATTCCCCCTAGAGAGAGCACTAGTAGCTATCACGCATGTCAATTCAAGCTAAATCAGTTCAATTCATTTCCAGCCTTAAATGAGGATTACAAGCACTTTGTAGGTCTGGGACCACTCTAGCTAATTGTTGACATGCATGTTTAATGTCGAATAAGCAATTAATTACCTGTAGCGCGTCACCCACAATGACGCAGAAGGCAGTAGAAGGGTGAGGGGAGACAGGGACCCAGAAGCCGTCTTGAGGTGAGATTTGAAGGCCAGAAACGTCGTTGGATCTCAAGATGGTCAAGATCTGAGGGTCTGTATGTTCTCCAAATCCAATTTTATTGCTCCGTTGCAGTGGAGGATAGTGATTGAGCCTAAGAAGAGAGTCTGAATCCGAGTCCCTAAGGAAGTTACTCAACACTGACCTCTCTGGGACCCCTAGTCCTTCTGCCATCAGCTCCAATATTTCACATGCCAACTCCCTAACTCCTTCTACGTAACCATTCACTGCACACCTGTCACAAACCAACCACATCAAACAAACACATACATAAATAAGCAAACTTCATTTTACATTTTAACTCTCTAATAATGTCTCATTCTCCAACTAAATCAAATCATACATTATTTTCCACAGTACATGATTCGTTGAATGGTCCGCTTAATGAAGTTCTCTTGATTTAGTAAAAAGAGAGTGATGATTGGGCTTATCTTCACCTATTTATGGGAGATTTTTCCCGCGTTTCAAAATGAATATTTATTTTTCTTCTCCAAAGTAATTATTCTCACCCTTTAATTTGACACAATATTAAAATTTATAGTCTAAAATAATCATATCTATCTATCTATATCTGTATGACCGTATCTATATATATATATATATATGAACTTCTTAACTTAAATATTAAATTATTATAATATCCCCAACATAAAATACCCAGTTTAGTATGTATATCATTTATATATTATATTATATTAAAAATAAATACCTTTTCACATTAAAAGATTGTGACTTTTTTAGAGTTGCGATTTTTTAAAGAGTTGTAATTTTTTTGAAGCGATGTGACATTCAAAAAAGCTGTGACTTTTCTGAAGATTTGTTACTTGTCTAAAGAGTTGTTACTTTTGATGTTTTTTTCCAAAAAAAAAATGTATGAGCTGTGACCTTTTCAAAAGATTGTGACTTTACTAATAACACACAATAAACGTTTGTTTGTAATATCCTTTCTTCGCTATAAATAGAGGGATTCCCTCAAATTTTTAAACTACTCATTTTTTAAATTTTCTATTCTTCTTTTTAAAACACATAATTTAGTACATCTTCTATATTTTATATCAGGAAAGCCTTGTTATAAAAAACTACTTGGACCACCTATCTCAGATAAAGAATTATGAAATCTCCAAAGTAAAAGTCTTCTTTTGTGGCAACCACACTAGGTTCTTTCCCATATAAAGCGAGGTTTTTTCGATGAATTGTGACCTTTTTAAAAGAGTTATGACTTTTCTAATAAGATACAATAAACACATATTTATACTATCCTTTGTTTGCTATGAATAAAAGGGGTCCCTCCAAATTTTTAAACTGCACATTTTCTATTCTTTTTTTAAAAAAAACATGTGATTTAGTACATCTCCTATATTTTATTTTATATTTATTCGTAAACATGAAATTCCTAACTTGAATGTTAAATTAATATAATATCCCTAACTTAAAATTTCAATTTAGAATATCATTATATATATATATATATATATCATCTTACATTTATTTATTTGTATTATAATAGATTATATTAAAAGTAGACACCCTTTCACGTTGAATGGTTGAATTTTTCAAAGGGATCTAACTTTTTCTACAGAGTTTTAACTTATCCAAAGGATTGTGACTTTTATAAAGAGTTGTGACTTTGTTGAAGATTTGTAAGTTTTTCAAAGAGTTGTGACTTTTTCGAAGAGATGTGATTTTTCTAAAAACTTTTTTGAAAGGTAGTGCCTTTTTCAAAGAGTTGTAACATTTACAATGAATTGTGACATTTTAAAAGGATTGTGACTTTTCAAATAATGCACAATTAAATACTTATTCATACTATCTTTAGTTGACTATAAATAGCGGGGTTCCCTCTCATTTTTAAACTATAAATTTTTAAATTTTTTATTTTTCTTCTTCTTAAAACACCCTATTTAATACATTTTCAATATATTATATTGTATTATATTAAAAGCAGACATCTTTCTACATTGAAGAATTGAAACTTTTTCAAAGGATTGTGACTTTTCTGGTAAGACATAATAATCACTTGCTTATACTACTCTTTGTTTGCCATAAATAGAGGGATTCCCTTACATTTTTAAACTATAATTCTTGATTTTCTATTCTTCTTCTTAAAACACCAAATATTGAAAGATTGTGACTTTTTTATAGAGTTGTGATATTTTTAAAAAATTGTGTCTTTTGCAATAAGTACATGTTCATACCATCTTTGTTGGCTATATATTAAAGGGTCTCCTCATATTTTTAAATAAGGAAGTTTCTAAAAAAAAATTATTCTTCTCTTCATAAAAAAAACTCAAGGGTGGTTAGCAAGTCATTGAGTGAGTTCAAAAATCAGTGAAATTTAAATACCTTCCTAACTTGAATTTAAATTATTATAAATAAAAAATTAGTAAATTTTCTATATTTTAAATTCATATTTATTTATTTAAATTTATATTATATTAAAATTAAGAACTCCAATAATACAACAATAGCTAAAAATGAATTAAAGGGAAGGGAGGAGAAAGTATATTTATGAGATGTAATCACAAGATTTTAAGAGTGACTTTAAAATTTGTAAGCATCACAATTAATTTAAAAATAAGAGAAAAGTTTAAAAAAAACATAGGCGGAGAAAAAGATAAATGTAATTAGAGGCCATAGAGAGGTGTCACATCACCTTATCTATATCTAAACATTATTTATAAATATAGATGTTTTTAGATATTGATTTCACAACTTTCCAGTATGCACACAATTTGTAATCATAAGAAAGTCAACCTCTATTATTCATATAAACTTATACTTTGTTATTCCATTTATAATCTTTTACTTTAATTTTTTATTTAATAATATTAACACTATTTTTAAAAAATAATGTATTACATAATTTCACATGTACATGCAATACATGTACATTAAAATTGGTATTATTAAAAAGAAGAAGTTCCAAAAAATAAAATCGTTAGATTACCATTTTATCTCTATAATAAATAAAATATCTAATTACTTAAAATATTAAATAATATTATATATATTATACTTTATAATAAAAGTTATGTGTTAAGTCAAAAGTTAAATTAACTGTTTCGTGCAATTAAATGAGAAAGACATTAAGAAAGAGAGAAATGAAAAGATCATGATTTCAGAATCTTGAAAAGTAAAATTTTAAAACTCTTTATCTTTTCATATTCTCATGTTGAATGAAGAAAAAGTTGGTCTTTGCAAACTATGAATTAAGCCATTGAATAATATTTGATAAATCATAAAAAAATGGTAGTGTTCAGTTTTGATTTCAAAGAAGGCGTTGCTTTTATTTGATTCCTTCTTCATGTATGTATTATCATATTTAATTGTATTTTTGTTCGTCATTGATTTTTTCTCTCAATTTTAATGACATCATCATCGCAGGACAAGATATAACTATACTTATATATGATAAGTTGGATGATTTGTTATATTTATTTGGTAGGAATCCCTTATTTCTTCACAACAATTTTTTTATGTTGCATAATATCAATTTCTAAACTTTTAAAATTTGTTGATTGTATGAAAGATGTGATCAGTTCATTATTGTTTGCGATAAACGTGCAACATACGTCAAAAATTAATTTTAAATATTTGTGTAGTTCTGGCATCAAATTTGATGTAAAATTTGGTGTTTGAATTGGGGATGCTCTTATATATGGAAAAACTATTTGACAGATCAATCTGATTCTGCATCATGTTGTTTCTTAAAGAGAACTAATTTTACAGTGCTACTATAAATTTGAATCATCATATCTATTCGAGTTTCCTTTCACGTCTACATTAGTCTATTTTAATTTAATGTTATCGGCTGACTGGTATGAAGTTTTAAAATAGATTCTTTTTCATAAATTTTATAATTTTTATTTTAAAATGTATCTAATATACTAAAATACCTTTAAATTTGGTTACTTTAAATATGACATATAGGATATCAAATTTAAAGAGCTAGTACTAAATGGAAAATAATATTATATATCTTAAACAAAGTAAAAAAGAAAAGTGTAATATATAAATTAGAATGGATAGAGTATCTAACTTAAACCATAAATTTGTTCCCATTGGCATATTACCAAGTTAAACCTCTTGTCGACGTTTATCTAGAAATTTCACGATTGTTAAAAATTTACAATGAGACGTATATCTATATTAATATTTGATATCTAAATTTTATTTAATTTTAAAGATAATGCGTACAAAAATTATAAAAGAGTAAATGTAGAAGATGTGATCTTTTCTCGTAAAATTATGGCTATAACTAATGAACACTATTTAAATATATAATTTTTTCTTTTTTAGATGTTTATATTTAAAATTGGCCATTTACATGACATTAATGATGATCATCATAAATATGTAATATTTTATTCTATACATGATATATTTTTTATAAAATATTATTGCACAAAATATGAATATTACTATAATAGATGAATAATTTTAGAAAGAATGTACTAGCATATGCTTTTTCACTTGTTAAATTGTTGGAATATTTTCAAACAAATTCAAGAAAACTTGTCTGTCCTGAATCAAATAGAGAAAGGACATGACAGCTGTGAATTTTAAAGAGAAACTTCCGGATAGTAAAAGCCCACACTTATTGGAAAAATTAGGAATCCACGTGACTATGGTCCAAGAGAAGCACGTGTTGCTTCAAGTAAAAAATCCTATAGTAGAATTAGCCAATTGTTTACATATAAACTGCACCAATTATACATCACAAATATGATAAGTACTCAAAAAGTCTAAAGGTCTTTAGCCCATCGAGGCCTTGCTTTTCAGTAGTTAATTATGTTACGTACCAATCATACAAGAGTCAAAAGATTACTGACGTTCTAAAATAGACATCATTTGCTCGGCTAATTTTACATATTTATGCTATAGTTGCCTCAAAGAGAATAAGTTACTGCGTTATATGGGAAAATGGAAAAACAAGAAAGAAATTAAAGTAAAAAACTTTAAACGCAAAGAACTCCAGAAAGTACTTAAAAGGAGAACAATGGGCATGCAGAAGAAATCAAACAAAAGTTAATCAGAGAAAGCAAAGAAAAGATAATGAATCTGAGATATATATAAAGGTAGCTAGCCAGATGATGTTTTAGCTATTTTGAAATCCTTAAAAAAGGTCAAACACGGTGGAGACAGATTCACAATCCTACAGCTGGCGCGACATGTCCAATGCCTAGACTCCTTAACCAAGAAATTGACTTGTGTAGTATCCAAATTTATTAGTCACACTTCATTAAACTAGATCCTCCAACTCTACTACCACCTCTTTGTAGTAAGAATCTCTCTAGCTATTGCAAGTTCCGTTCTTAAATTGCTAACCCCATAACACTTTTTTTTTCCCAAACTTGTGGAGACAGGTCAGATTCCTAGTACTTCGTTGGTGAATGCATGAGCTGGGTTGTTGTGATTCATATGTCCAATAGACGATATCCAAATGTCCTTTAAGTGTCAGAAAGTAATCTTAAATTGATCGTAACCTTACAGAAAACATATATATAGACTAACAGTAGTAAAGGTCCTCTCCCATCCTTCCCTGGACCACTTTATAACAAAGATGTTTACATGAACTCATGGTGGTTAAACTTGAAGAAAAGAAGGCCACATAATTTAATTTCATGCTAGTTAAGCCTAATTGTTTTCCACACAAATTCAGTTAACTTGCACTACGTCATAATTTCACCACACAAAAAAGAGTAGTAGCTAATACATGAGAAATTATAAAACGTACCTAAAGAGGGTTGGGTCATTGGAAATAGTATTGGAAGTTTGAGAGATAGACAAAGGGTTGGTGTGAAGAAGCAAATATTCAACTTCTCCATAATCTCCATTGAAGCCTATGTTCTTGCAGCCATAACCATAGGGATTTGCCGGTCCAGCACGTTGTTTTTGCGAAGCCGGTTTAGAGAAAAAGCCATAGCTTTCATCTTCCATTGCTTTGATGACATGTTGAGGGACACCATGGTTGATGACTTTGAAGAAACCCAAGCTTTCAGAGGCTTTGACAATGAGCTTTGACACTTGTGATCTCTCCGCCATAAGGTCTATGATGGGAAGCTCAATGTCACGTAATTTTTCTTGTTGGCTACACGGCTGATGAGCCACCACCATGTTGGAACAAGAAGAAGCAGTATACTTAAGAAAGAAAGAGAATAGCTAAAAAAGAATGAAGAGAAGCTAATAATCATATGTTATAACTCTATATATAGAGAGATGTAGATTTAATACCCTGTCCCCTTCTTGTTCGTACTCCCTCTGTCAATCATAAAATATTTCAATTTATTAAAGGTAAAATTCAAATTGTTTTCAATATAAATAAGTATACTTCTTCTTTTGAACAAATACTAAAATATACACCATATAGTCTCCTCCTATTTCAATTTATGTAATGTAATTTTTGTTCATATATTTTATTAAAAAACATGATATATTTCTATATCTAAAAACATTTGACTTATATATCTTAATTTTATTATTAATGAGAACTTATAATTATATAAATATTTAAGCTTTGTTTTTCACCATAAATTTTAAACTTTTCTTTTAAAAGTTTCATGACAAGTCACAATGCATCACGTACGGTGAGACAGGGGAGTACATGGAATGGGTCAGGAAGAGCACTGGATAGGTAAGAAGAGAGAATCTATGAGAAGAGGACTGTAGAAGATATGGAGAGGAGGTGGAATCTATGGAGAAATAACCTTTATAAGGATTCTTGAATTACACACCATTACTTGAAAAGTACAAGAAGCAAATTTATGTCATTCAAACATTCAAGAAAAAGAAAAACATTGACTTTCTTCTTTGTCGACTAGATATATTTTAAAATGGCCATAATATGCAAATATGTTTTCATGAAAAAGATCTACAAATAAGGATTAATGGTATTTGGGTAAGATCCCATTTGAGCTTCCCACAGTGAACGAACATTGGGTATACTAATCAATCACCAGATTTGATATTTTGAACAGTCAACCTTTGATGTATAACTAGACAATATATGTCATATAATTAATTTTGGTTCTCATTATTATGTTCATTTTAGGCATGAATATCACTTGATTTCATCGGTGCATTGAGAACTAGCCTTACATTAATTCTCCTTGAGGTAGCTTATATCTCATACTCACATAGGTGATTCTCTAAACATATAACTCAAAGATACACCGTTTAATTTGATCATGTCATGTCAAACTCAAAAATCATTAAATTTTTTTTAGCACTTTATCTTTATTCATAAACATTATCCTGAGAAAGGATTTAATTTACCAACAATGTTAACCCGTTGTTTATAATTTTGTTTGATCTTCTTAAACCTAAATCTTGAAATTTTTAGTCAGCTGGGCAGAGTTATCATTAAGATGATTTGTTCTCAGTCATAATCATTTTTTTATGGGTTGTCATTATGATGATTTGTTCTCGGTCAATCACTTTTTTCTTTTGATGGGTTATAAATAGACTCTCTAGTTAGGCGTTTTGTAAGTGAATCCAACACATTATTTTTTGACCTTACATAGTCGATTGTGATAATTCTACTAGAAAGTAATTGTCTAATGGTATTATGTCTTCATCGTATATGATGAGACCTTTCGTTATACATGATATTTCTAACCCTTTTTTTTAGTTGTAGATTGGCTATCACAATGTATGCATATAGGTGCCATTGTAGAGATGTATAAGATTTATTTTTTTAGAAAAACAAATTGGGGGTAGGGGAAGAAAAAATAGAGAGGAGATTACAACGTGGGGAATCGAACTCTCACCAACAAGGTGAAAGTTCAGGTAGCCAACCAACTGAGCTACTAAAATTCTCCATATAGGACTTTGGTTAAAAATCTAACCAAATCGATTTTAATTTGGCTCGACTTGATTATAACCAATCCATTAAAATTGCTACGTACACAATCAATTCCTTAAAATTGTCACTATATTTTATTTAGACACATAAACTAACACAACTAAAAATTTGGCAAAAAGCGACGGATAGAAAAGCGAAGGACAAAACGACGCAGTCCGTCGCTTTTGAGATTTTTTTTTAAAAAAAATATTTTTTTAATTAAAAGCGACGGACAGAGTCAACATGTCCGTCGCAAATTTTGGCGATTTTTTCCGCCAATTTTTTGTTATTTAATTTATATTTTTTTAATTAGACAGCGACGCAGTCCGTCGGTAATTATATTTTTTTTTAATTATGTGACGGACTACACGATACCGTCTGTCACAATATTTTTTTAAAAAAATTATTTTTTTTTAAAAAAACGACGGACTGTCCGTCATTTTTCGATCAACGGTCAATCCCGTTTAATGAAAAGCGACGGACATAGTGATGCCGTCCGTCACTATTTGGGTTATATGTACCCCATTCCGCCTCATTTTTCCTTTCTCACTTAAATTTTTTTCCTATATTCTCTCTAAAGCCTACCCTCTACCTTGCCCCCTCTCGGCCAAGGCGCCTCCCCTCCGCCTTTTTTCACCGTGTTGCCGCCGTTGGACCGCCGTCGTTCCTCCGCCCTACCCCATCAAGTTAAGGTATTTATTTTCTTATTTGTTTGGCTCATTTTTAGTGTATTTTTTAGTTATATTTTTGTTTTTTAGAAATATGAATTTTGTAACATATTAACTACTTTATTGCACTTATCTTGTTAATATTATGATATTATTTAAGTTATTTTTGGTTGTTATTGTGAATATGTGAATGAAATTATTATTTTGTGTTTATGTGTATA
>JBCEWC010008184.1:0-20329 GCA_038996855.1 Solanum aculeatissimum | reverse complement strand
AAAATTATCTCTTGATTTCATAAACTGGACAAATATTATTGGACATCCTAAAATAGTATAGGGGCCAAGTAAAGATGAACGGAGGGAGTACATAGACACTACTAAAAAAGTGAATTTCCCATAGAATCCGTCTAAATTTGACTCGTCAAAATAATTATTTCAAAATAGTGAATGCTTATTTTCTAATATTGTAGGTTGGAGATTGTTAATGTTCAAGACCCTAGAGGAATAGCAAAGATCATTGGAACCCTAGTTTCATTGGCTGGGGTTATGGTTATGACATTTTATAAAGGAGCTATTTTGAAGAATTTATGGCATCCTCTTATATATATTCATCAAGGAAACAATGTTGTGAAGGAAAATTGGATCAAAGGCTCAATTTTGACTGTTGCTAGTTGCATTACATGGGCCTTGTGGTACAACATGCAGGTCATTTTAAAAAAATCTTGTCAATTTTGAAGTTTATCAGGTCAGTTATTTTGCGTTCATTGAAAATTGCTAATTTCTAAGCAGAGTTGTTGTCTATTTCTAGACGCCCCTATTTGGCTCAGCAAGCGTTAGGCTGTGCCATTGGGTGTCCATCACCACCCTCCAATTTTGGATTGTGACAGACTTATAGAGGTGGAGCTACAAGGCAACTTAGATTGAGCGCCGTAGATTTGTCTTTGCGAAATGTGTAGTAGTTTTACATTTAGTAGTATTTGAAATCGCTACAGTAGGACTAGAAATTCATTAACTTCAAATTCTGAATTTGATGAATCGTTGAAATTTTACAGGCTTACACACTAAAAAGATATCCAGCCCAATTGTCATTGACAACATGGATGAGTTTTGTTGGAGCAGCACAATCAGCATTTTTCACAGTCATAGTACAACATAAAAGAGCTGCTTGGACTATTGGTTTCAATATTGATTTTTGGTCTACAATATATGGGGTAAGAAGGGTCCAATTATCTCTTTTAGCTATGTTGCACGGACTTATTAAAAATATTGCTGAGTACATGTTGAAATTCTAAAAATTATACTTTTTTTGTCCCAGTTTATGTGACACTTTTTGTTTTTCGAGAGTTAAACCATTTAAGTTTGACCGAGAGTGTGGGGTAAAAAATGCAATAAATCACAATAATTGACAATTCAAAATATTAAAAGATGTATGAAAATTTTACGATCAAAGATAGACTTGTTTGAATTTCGAAATTCGAAAGGTGCCACATAAATTGGGACGAATGGAGTATATTTTTGGAAGATTTGACACAAATATAACAAAGTTTTTGGAGAATTTGAACAACATAGCTCTCTAATGAAATTTTATTTGGTCATAACAAGCTTTAAAATTATCGAGGGTCTATCAGAAACAACCTCTCTACCCTCAAAGGTAGAGATAAAGTCCGAGTACATCTTGCCTCCCGAACATCACTTGTGAAATTACGTTGGTATATTATTATTGCTGATTATGTTAATTTTTTTAATTTGAAACAGGGTATAGTGATCTCAGGTTTAGTAGTTTTCATTCAATTGTGGTGCACAGAGCAAAGAGGACCTGTTTTTGTGACTATGTTCAACCCACTATCAACTATATTAGTGGCACTTCTTGCATACTTTGTTTTTGGAGAAAAGCTATATATGGGAAGGTAAAGAACTTCTTGTACTTCCTATTTTTGTTTAATATTAGTTAGAAATGAGCTTAAATGAAACGACATGATCAATGAGAATTTATATTGCTGACCTCGACTTGCTTGAAACTGACACATAATTGTTTTATTGTTGAAGCATCGTGCGCCAAATACATACTCCTTCCTTTCCGCTTTATTTAACACTGTCTTTTTATATCCACACAAATTTTATTAGTCTTTCATTTTTTTTGACGAGTCAAACTATACTTTAGTCCCAAACGAGTTATGATAAATCGCCACAACTTCGTTTAAGCTTAATGTTATTATCATGACGAGTCAAACTACGTCAAATAAATTGAAATTTAGGAAGTAGAAAACAATAAATTCATTTTTGTGTTTCTAAATAAGTAACATTTTTTGTTTTTATTTTCTTTTTTTCAATTTTCAGCATCATAGGAGGAGTAATAGTCATTGTTGGTCTTTACTTGCTCTTATGGGGAAAAGAAGATCCAATTTCAGAGAGAAAAGATGAAGAAAAATGTTGCACAACAAAAGGAGAACATCATGAAGACAATATGATGAAGATATTCAAGGATACTAAAAAACCAAAACAATAAAAATAGGGGCAAAAAAGTGCGGGTGCAAATTTAAATTAGTCGGACTAGTAATTTTCGAATATCAGATAGTTAAACTAAAAGAAACATTGAGATTCATATTGTTATGATGACACAAAACTATTTGTTTCTTCTTATTTTGTAGACATATAAAATAAAAGATCTCCTAATAGGTTGAATTATAAATTGTTCATCCTTGTTCCTAATGTCAATGCATTCATGGCTCAATTTTTTGACTTTGTTTCTTGTCACTTTTGGTTCAATTTTGTTAGCAAAATGGCTAATTGATACAACAACATATCCAGTGAAATATCATAAGTAGAGTCTGGGGAGAGTAAAATGTACGTAGACCTTACCACTATCTTATAGAGATAGAGAGGCTGTTTCTGAAAAACCCTCGTTTCAAAAATCAAGCTCATAAGCAGAAGATACTAGATATGGAAGAAAACAAACGGAAAGGAAAAGAAAGAAAAAAAGGGAAACGATTAATAATGAAAAGCAAATAATAGTATGTGAATACGATAAAAGTAACAAATATAATAGAATGACTAATTGATAAATTCCCCGAATTTAATCTTTCTTGAATTCCAATTATTTCTATCACAACATGATCTTCATCTATGAAATTGCCACTTGTTTGAGGATCTTGATCTTGAGGAATGATGATTTGATCAAAAGGGAACTTTTATGTAATGTGTGATGAGAGGCTATTTCTGCAAAGTGGACAATTTGTATTATTTTGAAGCCAAATGTCAATACAATCAATGTGGAAAAAATGGGCACAATTTGGAATGACTTTGAGATTTTCATCTTCTTGAAATTCACTCAAACAAACAACACATTCATATGTTGTACTTGCATTGTTACTCCATTCACTTTTCTTGTACCGAAAAACGAGAATTGAGCGAATAACGATCTGTACCTTATTTTCAGGTAAATGAACCGTTAAAGGATTTTCAACACGTTGCCTTCTTGAGAACGGAAATGGCCTTAAAAGATCAATCCTTTGCCAATTAAAGCAACATTTGATGACAAAAATGTAGTAGGTGACTAGCAAGAAAATAATGGCTATGAATTTATAATGCCACTTTTTTGAGGATCATATTTTAAATTTTTGTTTTTGGATAAGCTTATTATTGGGCCCATAAAATGGGCCACACAATGTTGAATTGATCAATGTATAGCCTTTTAAACATAAAAACCCACAAAAAAGCCCATTGGATATGCTAAGAACTTTGTTTCTAAACTAACTAATATTTTATGTAACTAAAAAAATAACAAAACATATAGAAAAAAAAATATTTTTTTCACTTGAGTTTGGTTATGTTTGAAATAGTCATCATAAATAGATTTTCTAATAAGTAATTTAATAATTGAAATTACAAAAATAAAATAAAATAAATGGACTTTATTAAAGTTGAACATTCTACTAAATTATAACTTAATCTTTAGTAATTTTAATTTAATTTCTATATTTATTTTAAAAACTCAATTAAATATATAAAATAAATAAATAAATTTAGAATCGAGTTACTAACACTTTAGGTTTGACATTTGTAAATGTCAAATCTCCTATGTACACTAGGATGAATTTACAAAAACTAATAAGGAAAAAGGTTAAATTGTTCTTTTTTCTTTTACTTTATGTTAAACAAAATACATAAAAAATTATAAACTTTAGCTTTTGCTAATTGTTTGATATGACGAAAGAAATCATATGCCATTAGCTCTAAGCAATAATTATAAAAGTGCACTTATTCCTCAATCTTCCAATCACAATATATCGAATTCGTATATCAAATTCTAGCTCTGCTTCTGATATATAATTAATATATATAATTAAATAAAAATTATGAGAACATCAGATTTATCCTAAGTGTCATCTATATAAATCGATAAAAAATTATGAATTTTGATGACTAACTCAAGTTATATTGAACGCGTAAATTCATAACTTATAAGCTAGCTCCGTCCTCGCCATCAATTAGCTCTAGGTTAAGCAAATTGTTATGCTAATACATTGGAACAACTTAACTAGATTGTTCAATGTAAAGAGATATATTGGATTCCTTGTATAGTGAAAACCTTTTTATTAATGAATATTATAAGGCATTATAGTTTAATTAATTAATTCACTCTACTCCACTACTATCTTTTCACTAGGATTTCATAGCTTATATTAAAAAAGAATCTAATTTTAATAATATTTGATGATTAATTAGTGTACCATTTACACATCTTGTAATATTCCATGCACATTCATTTCAAAAATCCCACTAAAAAATATATTAAAATGCTCCTAATTAATGAACCTTTCCATATTTGAATTAATTACTCTATTATATATATCTAAATATGAATATATACCTATAACAATTAAAAATTATTTTTACTTTTTGTAGGGGGGAAAAAGGTTAATGTTTTTTTCTTTTTGCTTTTTTTACACTATACGTAAGAGGTGACCACATAAGCAAATGACCTAATCAATAACATAATGAATAATTAAACCTTAATTTTTTAAAATCAAATTCTAGTTAATTGAACAATGTTAAAACCAATCATTTTGAGTTTTAAATTATTCCATAGGAATATATTTAATTAAACACCTTATGAGTTATTTTTTTTTTAAAATAATTTGTATTGTGATAGAATAAAATCATGAGAAATTTAAAATTAAATAATTTCTAACTATAAAAAGATGTGTCATTTTATTTGAAATATACTAAAAAGAAAAAAAATGCTAGACATAATGAAAAATTAAACCTTAATTTTTAAATCCATATTAAATAATTTCTAATTATAAAAAGCTATGTCATTTTATTCGAAACATACTAAAAAGAAAAAAATGTACATCCAAGATAGTGTCACGAGACAACACTTCATTTATTTTCTTTTACTAAATATGTATACGTAGATAATAAATAAAATATATAATATCTTGAGTATAAATAATACAAGAAATAACACAACTTATCATTATTGCGATTTACTTAATTTTCCAAATGTTAACACAATTCATAATACAAGACAATTTAAACATATATAACAGATGTTAAACCTTCTTCGACTTCTTGTTATATATATATTTTTTCATAATTTGGATCTTTTAGTGAAATGTGAAAAATTGTTTTACCATTGGCACATGCAGATTTATGAAAACAGGTGGACAAAAAGTATTTAGTCACATAGCCACCATTTGACCAATTCAATACACTGCATTATAATTAACTTTTTGGTCCTTATGGAAGGTTCTTTTTTTTGGCTAAATTAATAAATTTGGCCCCTCAAGATATTCCATTTTACTCATTCTCAACCATTCTTTATTATGCCAAACAATGAATCCCTTTCTTGTGAATTCCTTTATAAATTAGCCACATTAATGTACCATATTCTGCATGAAAAACAAAACAAAACAATATGGATGAAGTGAAATATAGAGGTGTAAGAAAGAGGCCATGGGGGAAATATGCAGCCGAAATTCGCGATACAAATCGACAAGGAGGAGCTCGTGTTTGGTTAGGGACATTTAACACTGCTGAAGATGCTGCTCGAGCTTATGATAGAGCAGCTTATAACATGAGAGGCAATTTGGCTATCCTTAATTTTCCTGAGGAGTATAATTTGCCTAGGAGCTCTTCTCATTTTCACAACAACTCTTCGTCGATGGCTTCTTCATCTTCGAGTAATGTGCATGCAAGAAATGATCAACAAAGATCAGGACAGGTTCTTGAACTTGAATATCTTGACGATAAGGTTCTTGAAGAACTTCTTGATTGCGACCAAAATGCAAATAAGAGGAAATAAAGATTGCTAACATCCTTTATATGCTATTATAAAGCTAAGTATCTCACATAATATCTAGTAATAAACATAAGAATAGGGTTTTTATTTCAATAAATACCACCTTTTTGCATGAAGGCGGGGGACATAAAATCTTACCTCTTCATAGCCTATATATATATAGTAAAGTTGGATGGGCCAACTCTTAACAATGGTGGTGCATTTTATGAATATGTGCAATATAATTAATGTGTGCTAATTACCTATTAAATTTTGGTCATTGATGCTAATCAATAATTACCACCTATAGAGTGTATGTTCATGCCAATTGTATAACATTTGTGGCTTCAATATTTGCTATGGGAAAATTAACAATGTTGTAGCCTTCTAATGTTTTGTTCTCTATTTAATATAGTGAATTTTATAGATGTTTCTCGGCACCATTAATTAAGTAAATAAAAGCGTGATTTCATGTTTCAATATTGTATCATAGTAGACAAAAGTTCTGAATAACGACAGAGCTACGTACATTGAATCTCATTTGTCGGAAAATGATGTAGAACAAATAGAAAAATAAAAATGTATTATATACATAGGTAAAATTTCGAAAAGTTTAGTTTTTTAAGATTTTGTTAAATGATGCTAAAAGTTCAAGACCACACATTATGGTGGTTATTTTTGCAAATCATCCTTTCTCATTTTGAGTTATGGGCTACAATATGAATCATCCTGATGGCCCATTGGGCTTCTAATAAGCCCAACTATTCATCCTGCCCATTGGCCCATGTGAGTAATAACTAATCAATTTAGGATTCAAACTTTGGTGTTTTACACTTTGATCCCTAATGTTTTAATTGTTTGAAAATCGAAACTTTGGTACATCCACTAAATCATACTAATTTATCACGATTAACTCATAAATTAAGATGAAAAGTTGTATTAATTATAGTTTAATGATATATTAGTGTCTACAATGGGTAAAAAAAAAAAAACTTTATATGTGACCAAGCTAATATATACATGATATATGTTTTTAGCACTTAATCACGATTAATTAACATGCATGCTCATCTTATTAAATTGCTTAACTAGAGTGATATTCTCTTTCGATTTCTTTTTCCATTTTTGGGGATTCTGGGACGTTTAATTAAGGGTGGAGAGATCTCAACCATCCCATCACGATCCATGATGATTAACGGAACTTCTAATTTGTATGGTTTACTTAGATACCATAAACATAAATTAGAATAATATGGATCTGATCTTAAAATAAGATTCAGAATGTCAGTGAGAAAATCATTTATATTCTTTTGTTTTTGTCCATAAAATCATTAATATTCGAATAATTTTTTTTAGCAAATTGCTACATTATTATTGTTAAAAAGAGAATGTCTTAATCACTTTAATCTAAAAATTACTTCTCCTTCTATGAAAAATAATGGATCGGAGGTCTCGTGTTCAAGTTTTAGATATGAAAACATCTTACTAAAGAGTGCTTCTCCTTTAAATAGATATTACACTGCGTAAATTTGAATTAATTGGAGCTCCAAGGAGTACCAAACGCTCAACTGAGTTCTAAATGTAATTTTATATATATTTAGTAATTTTTCAGAATATAAATACAGGGTTCGCCCGAATTCGTAGATGGGTTCCAGTTCTGACCCTATTGTTAATCTCGGCGTTGGATTTCAATATAGTATTTCAATCCCGGTGCAAGAGATGTTGAAAAGTTCCACATGTCAATTGATCAAGGGATGAATCGTCTCTTCATATGACTTAATTAGAAAATCTTTATCATTTGAGCTAGTTTTTAAATTGAATCTGCTCAAGGTCCATGTACACGAGACGAGCAATAACACCCAAGATAGCTCACGAAAGCCACAATGGAGTCGACTCGACATCCTATGATGCCAAAAAACTCCAAAACAAACACTGAATATTTAAGTCAGTGTTAAATTTTTTCATCTTAATTCCTATATCAAAACCAAATCATAAATATTTGACCATTCCTTCATTCTAGATAAATATTCTAATTAATTAAGTCAAATATTCTTAGAGGAATATATAGTTCAATTCCTCTAAACTTTTTCAATTTGGAAATGCATAGGTCAAACACTCAATATATGTAGTTGACACAATATTTTTTAAATTTATAATAAAAATAAAATAAAATTTGGGGATTGAAAAATTCATAATTAAGGTATGAACAAACGAAGAAATTAGAGATACACCATCAACCATCAAGAGATATAAAACAATATGTTTTTAATTTCTCCATTATTGAACACAACAACAAAAAAAAACATATATATATATATTTCCTTTAAATTCATACTCTTAAGGCAAATATCATACAAAATAAGTTCTCAATATCGAATATACATGACTATAAAATAAAATTAAAAAAACCATGACGACAAAGAAGAAGAAGAAAACAAAGATGAGGGGCAACTCAAAGCTTTTTCCTAAATACTATATAGGAATTCATCGCTATTAGTTCTTGTCCTCCACCGATAAAAGATTCATCTCGAATTACAAGAACATGAATTCTTAAAAACTTAAAAAATTATAAAATTACAAAACTTAACCTCCCTTTCTTACCATCTTTGGCTCTTCTGCTCCAAGAAGTTCCTCTAGCACACTATCATCAAGATACTCAAACTCAATAATCTCTTTGTCTTGATGACCAATATTTGGAGTGTTGAGATTAAATGAAGTACGATAATTATAATAAGATGGATCATTGAGCTTAGAATAATACTCATTTGGGAAATTCAAAGTAGCAAGATGTCCCCTTAGGTTAAATGCTGCCTTGTCATAGGCCCTCGCGGCATCCTCAGCAGTGTCAAATGTCCCTAGCCATTGGCGAGCGCCTTGCCTTGTGGGGTCACGTATCTCCGCTGCGTATTTACCCCAGGTCCGCTTGCGTACACCTCGATATTTGATCACCTCATTATTATTAATATCCTTACCAACTTTGTTGCTATTTTCTTTCTCTTGCATGACCTTTTTTCCTTTAGAAGAAGATGAAGAAGAACTACCATCCATGTTGATTGAGAATATATATGTATGCGTGTGTGTGGGGACTTAATTTTTCTTTCAAATTTGGTGGCACATACCACATTGACATATTAAATTTTGGACATGTCAATGTCTATTTATATAGAGCTCATGATAATGAATCTCGTTTATTTTATTTTATTTGTCTTATTCTATCATGTCACATTCACATGTTATAACAAGTAATTCTTGTCATGTATTTAAAATTACATATTATATATTTTAAGGAGTCTGATATGTATAAAAATTCTTTATATTGACAGTGTATATAATTTAAATTACTCTCTTCGTCTCTTTTTAGTTGTCATATTGTGCTTTTCGAAAGTCACTTTGATTGATTTTCAAAGCTAAACTAGAGTAAATTAGTCTGATATTTTAAAATAAAAATTTAGATATTTAAAAACTATAAGAAAAATATTATTAATTGCAACTTTTTCATATCAATATGATGATACTAAAAATTTGTATCGTTTGATTCTAAAAATACAAAATATGACGACTAAAAGGGGACAAAAGGAGTGCCATTTATATTGTGTTATTTTATTTTGGGGTATCTAGAAAAAAAAAAAACTTTCTTTGCATGGAAGTCTCTTCAAAGATGTAAATAAAATTCGATAATTATTCTACCAAATCTAGTATGCTTATACATATATATACTCAAAGAAAAAGAGATAGATAGTTGAAGCTACTTTTCACTGCTAAAACTTTATATCTATATAGTGTTTTAGGTTGAAACTTTTTCTTGGAGATAGATTTTGTTGATCAATATGATACTAGTGAAGTTGCATCAAGGAGTCGCCTTTGTTAGGGAGCGTTTTACCCCTTAATATGAGATTTTTTCGACATGAATTCAGATTTAGTCGAACTCCAATGTGAATATTAGACACCGAATGAGAAAAAAAAGAGTGAAGTTGCATGAATATTGTAAGGTGGTAATACTTTATAATATAATTAGCCAAACACTTATATAGGATGTAATGTTGAGAATATAGTGGTGTCATCAAATGATAAGATTCAACTGAATTTGAACAGGTTAAAATGAGTTGAGTTATAATGGCGGGTTATTCATCCAAGCAAAAGTAATTAACTTGGACTAAAATGAATAAAAAATGTGTCATAACTAACTTCCTCAATTCTTATTAAGTTTTAATTGCTTTGTTTGTATTATATTTCAAATGAAAATTATATTTTTTGAAAATATTTGATAAGATTTATCATGAATTAGTTTGAGTTATATATCGACTGAAATAAGTTAGGTTGAAAGAATTTGAGCGAATTATTAATTATTTAAATTTGAGCGAGTTGGACGAATCGTATTTAACAATTTGGATAAGATTCTTATGATCTCCTTGGATCTTACTTTAAGAAGACTTGTCTTCTTTGTTAAAACTTTTTAGTCTAATATAAAGGGAATATAATATAGTTTAAATCATAAATTATACTTTAATATAATATAATATAATGAGTTAAAACTTTAAATCATAATTATACTTTAATTTTCAAGAAAATGTTCTAGTGTAATTGGTTCAAGCGAGTTGGGATCGATTATAAATATTTTCATTGACAATGTTTTGAAGTTTATAGGTTCAGATTATTAATTCCTTTTCTAGTTACTGATCGATTCTAAATTAATAATTTGTATTTTCTTTGTTTCAATTTGTTTGGCTTGATTAGTAGAACGAGCATCAAACTAATTAATATTTGATGCGAATTCAGATATAGAATCTTCAATTTTTTGAGAAATAAAATAAGTCATAATAATAGTCAGCAGTTCAAAATATTTAAAAGGTATTTGAAAAAAAATACCAACTAAACAAAATATTATTTAACTGTTCAAATAGTAAATAGGATAAAATATTATACAATTTTTTTTAATGCAAATATAAATTTTGAAATTAAGAACAGATGCATATAAGAAAAGAAACCATGAATATCACAAAAAACTATTAGCACATGTTCTATTAAAAATATTTTTTCGAATTTATACTTAAAAAATATTCTCTTGAATAATGTCTAGAAACAATTAAGACATGCATTTTTAATTTCAAAAATACTATATCACATATTTTTCCAATCTAAAAAAAGAAGTGTTTTTAATTGGCACCAACTTGATAATTCTTAGAATCATTTCCAGCTAATTAAAATTGAGTTATGCAATATTTTGGTCCACACAGATTTATTTATTTATTTTTATTGAAGTTTGACAGAATAATTAAACATTAGGGCCCTCATTACTTTTATATATACTTCCTAAACAATTTTTTGAGATTGGAAGTTTCGATTAATCGATTTTAATTTATGTAAATTATTTCTTCTAATAAATTGTAAAAAGTTGTATATATATTTTTCATTTTAAAATATTTTTATATTTTGATTTAATAAGATGATTTATAATCATATAAATATTTTTGTCCTTTTCGATTAGAGCAATAAGTGGTCGGTTTAATGAAGATCAACAATTGCGATGATTTAGCTCTATCACGATGATATATAATTAGCAGGTTGAGAGCTATTTCCTTGAATATTAATGTAGGGAGCTATGAGGAGCGGAGCTTTTCAACCTTTTTAGTGGATTGTTGATCCGCAATCCCACCTTATAGACAAAATTTCACCTTATATAGAAAGAATAAGAAGAAACTTATTGATGACCGCACAACTTTTATATATACTTCTCCTTAACTCCATCACGATGATATATAATTAGCAGGTTGAGAGCTATTTCCTCGAATATTAACGTAGGGAGCTATGAGGAGAGGAGTTTTTCAGCCTTTTTACTGGATTGTTGATCCGCAATCTCGCCTTATAGACAGAATTCTGTCTTATATAGAAAGAATAAGAAAAAATTTATTGATGACCGCACCAATTTTATATATAAAACTCCTTAACTCCATCATGATGATATAAAATTAGCAGGTTGGGAGCTATTTTCTCGAATATTAACATAGGGAGTCACGAGGATATTATCTAGTTAAATAATATCACGTAAAATAAAATGGAAGGAATAAAAAAAAATTGAATTTGTTTAATTCTCGTCAGCAAAATGTGGATGCCACAAGTTGTTAATTAATTATTGTACATTTTTTAAAAATAAACATATTTTTGGGAATATAAGCTACTCTTATCCAAGACATTAAAGTTAGGGTACGATGATGAGTCAATGAATCTTGTTTTCAAACGAGATTTTAATTTTATAAAATTTAACTTTTAAAATTGAAACAATTAGAAATAGATTCAAATCTATTATTTTTTTATTTTAGTAAATTTTTTAAATTTAAACTATGCTTGATGATGTCAAAATTATTAAATTCAGATAAACTCGTCGACATTGAGTCACGTGATTTTTTTGTGTTTAATTTGTCATGAAATTCCCTTTTGCTAACGTTAGTGGCATACCTCATTAAGATGAAATTCCC
This sequence comes from Solanum aculeatissimum, assembly GCA_038996855.1. Taxonomy (NCBI): domain Eukaryota; kingdom Viridiplantae; phylum Streptophyta; class Magnoliopsida; order Solanales; family Solanaceae; genus Solanum; species Solanum aculeatissimum. The sequence continues at coordinate 7,849 of JBCEWC010008184.1, read as the reverse complement.
ATTCTTTCTCTTTCTTCTACAAACATGGAGAATAAAAGCACGAGGGAATATTGTGGATATAAAGTGATGAATAGTATATTATCATTAATTTATCATTGAGGACATGATATTAGATATAAAAGAATGAAAGTCACGTATTAGGATAGAAGGTTAGGCTAGTAGGGGTAGAGATGTAAAGTGAGTAATAGTATATTATCCTTAATTTGTCACTGAGGACATGACATTCGATAGAAAAGAATGAAGGTCGTGTATTATGATAGAAGGTTAGACTAGTATGAGTAGGATATAAAGTGATTAATTCCCTTTTTCAAGGCCCCTAACCTAGTCCTGGTTTGGTTCTCCGGCCAGTGGAAAGATTTGAGATACCTTCTCCTACCCTATAAAGTAAGGGAGACTCAAACTATGCTTTATAGAAAGCGAAATAGTGATAAGGAGTTGCGGAAAAGATGGGAACATGAGAATAGACCTGATACCAATACAGATTACCTATTTCAATTGTTGTGCTTTCTGAAATTGCATACCTATACAAGGGTTCAAGTTTCGATCGATATTTACGGAGTTGATTATCCCTCTCAAAAATAAAGATTTGAAGTGGTCTATAATTTACTGAGTATTCGGTATAACTCACGCATTCGTGTACAAACCAGTGCAAACGAAGTAACACGAATATCTCCGGTAGTCAGTCTATTTTCATCAGCCGACCGGTGGGAGCAAGAAGTTTGGGATAGTATATTATCCTTAATTTATCACTGAGGACATGACATTTGATAGAAAAGAATGAAGGTCGGGTATTAGGATAGAAGGTTAGGCTAGTAGGGGTAGGATATAAAGTGATTAATAGTATATTATTCTTAATTTATCATTGAGGACATAGCGTTCCACAGAAAAGAATGAAAGTCACGTATTAAGATAGAAGGTTAGGCTAATAGGGGTAGGATATAAAGTGATTAACAATATATTATTCTTAATTTATTATCGAGGATATGACGTTAGATAGAAAAAAAATGAAAGTCACATATTAGGATAGAAGGTTAGGCTAGTATGGGTAGGATATAAAGTGATTAATAGAATATTATCCTTAATTTATCATTGAGGACATGACGTTCGATAGAAAAGAATGAAGGTCGCATATTCAGATAGAAAATTAGGCTAGTAGGGGTAGGATATAAAGTGATGATAGTATATTATCAGTAATTTATCATCGAGGACATGACGTTAGATCACAGAAAAGAATGAAGGTCGTGTATTAGGATAGAAAGTTAGGCTAGTAGGGGTAGGATATAAAGTGATGATAGTATATTATCCTTAATTTATCATCGAGGACATGACGTTAGACAACAAAGAATGAAAGTCACGTATTAGGATAGAAGGTTAGGTAGGGGGTAGGATATAAAGTGATTAATATTATATTATCCTTAATTTATCACTAAGGACATGACGTTCGATAGAAAAGAATGAATCTCACGTATTAGGGTAAAAGATTAGTAGGCTAGTAGGAGTAGAATGTCGTCTTGTCTTATGATGATAGAAGGTGGTTAGTAGATTGTCGTAGGATTAGTCGTGTTATTATAAATCGTGTTATTATTGCTCGTCAATTATTTCGCTACTTTTATTGTTTTTCTCTTATAGAATTGACATTTCTCTCTGTTTTAGTCGGTAATATTGGTCGAAAAAGGGAAATTGTGTAAATGGGCCACTAATATTGCATGTTAACGGCCCAAATCAGAAAGATTTAGATTAGGGGGCCCAACTTCCTTTCTTTGTGGGTCATTTGCACTTTAGGCCCTATTATGTTGATCTTTAATTTTTGTTTCGTCAAGGCAAATAATTTTTTCGTGGGCTATAAGTTTATATTTTTGCATATTTTCAACTTATTAAATCACTTAACCTTGATAAGTTAAAAATTATTTGGTGCAAACACTCGACTCGATAAAATTTTTATCATCAAAATTAAAAATTATACAATTATAATATATTCAGATATATGTGGAATGACAATTATTACTTCGTCATCTTTAACTAGAGATCTCGATTCAAGCACTAAATATAAAACCACTTCTGATAGAAAGTATTTTACCCTTAAAAAGAAAATTTTCAACACAAATCTCGATTAATCGAGTTTCAAAATAAATATCATATATCAATTAAAAATTAAAAAAAATGTAAGCATATAGTTATTATAAGTAAAAAAAACTCCCAAGTGTGGAATATGCAAAGAACAAATACATTTAATTTTTAATAGGATAACTACCCTAGTGCTCCTTAAAACCTAACTAAAAATTAAAGAATTAATTAAATTAATTAAAGTTAACTACAATTTGCTGCTTGAAAGGGAAAGTTAATAATTTCCTAGACAAATTTGGAAAAAAGCATAGAAGAGACTCTATACCATGAATGTGTTACATCTTAATCTACCTAATTAATTAGCATTTTATTCATCATTATGATAATATCTATTAGAAATTTGTAATTTTATATTTATTTAATTATTCTTCTTAATGTATTATCATTATGTGACGGCGCTCAACTTTATAAATTTCAAAACTTTTTATGTCATTTTCTATCTTTAATTATATCAACTCTTATTCTTAATCTATGCAGAAAATATCTCACGTTTGCTAATTCTAAGAAAAAAAATTATATTTTAAATGGTGTAATATAAACACTTTATGAAAATATTATTAATTATTTTTACTGCTCATAACTCAACTTTATCGTTGTTGTAACGATCTAATCGAGTTTCGCCTAAACTCAGTTGAACTCTATAAGGCTGACATAGGAGTGACTCTGATACCATCTGTAACGATCCAACCCGTTAGTGATATTGTCCGCTTTGGACCTAGACCCTCACGACTTTAAAACGCATCACTAGTAGGTAAGACATCTGTATATATAAAAAACAATAATTTTGTTCTAGAAAACTGCCTAATTATGCTGCCCATATGTATTTGCTTGGAATATTTTATATACTATGATATTTGTGTTCGTGATTACCACTAATTACTAGTTGGAAGTTTGGGATTTTATCCATTATTTTCACAATATGAAAGAAAAGAATAAAAAATGCTTGAATTTAGAATTTTTTAAATTTATATTTTTAATATTTATTTATATTAATTTTGTTGTATGAGCATATAACGAACCTTTTATTTTTAATTAAAAGTCTTAAGTTTGACGGTCAGAGTAAAAGAACAAGTTCTGATAGATTGCAAGAACATAATGATAGTAGGATCGGTATATCTACTGCCTTCTGAATCGGACGTGAGGGTCACTCCCCGTCAAATTCTTTACACAGGAATCTCCATTTAGGGGTGACAATTGGACGGATTGGATCAAATTTGGACAGATCATAATAGATCAAGAATTTAAGACAGTAAAACGGGTCAAGATCCAATCCAACCCAAATTTGTTTGAACCAAAATGAGTTGATTACGTGTGTTGGGGGAGGGGGGTAGAACAAGTCAAAATCCAACCTAACTTAATTTTTACTTATTTTATTTGTAAGTCACATCTAATATTTCCGCTTCACCATATCACAAGAATTTACAAGAAATCCTTAACGTTAACTCGAAAAAAGAAATTGTGTTCATTAATAAACTTTATGCCATGCAAATTCAGATTAATACGACAGATAAATTTATATCTAACAACAAATGATTATTAAAAAAATATAAAAGAAAGAACCAAAACGAAAGCGGCGCTCAATGACATAAGAAGGGAATTACTCAATATTTTTAAATTAATTTTGTGCTAAAGTTTTCTAAATACATACTAATATTTTTTTTTTTAATTATACAAATAATTTTATGTGGTATAACTTTTTTCCCACATTGTTATAACGAGAGTTTAGTGAGCCGAATTATTTCTTAAATTCGACTTGATTTGAGCTTGTTTAGATTGAGAGGTCAACTCAAGGTGCAATATTTAATTAATTTATGTAGAGTTTCAAGATATAAATTTATCTGAACTCGATATTTATGTCAAAATAATTATATCAATTTATTATAATTAAATAACATAACAAAATGAATAGTATAGATTTATTATTTAATCATACTTAAAGTGAAATGAAAGAATTTTTTATACAAACATGTATTATGTATTTTAATTTGATGCAAACTTGAATTACTAACAAGTTTTATTTGTATTTCAAATTCAAAAGGTATCTAAGTTCTTATAATAATCTTAAAAAAAAAAATATTTCAAAGGGGGTCTGTATTTGGACAATTTATATATAAATCATTTTCATGACAAATGGCCTTTTTTTTCAAGGTTAATGAATCCTTTACTAGTTATATATATATTCTCTTTTTCTTCTTTGATACTACTTTTTTAGATAATATAAAAATAAGCCAATGTATTTATACAACTTCGTCTGTATAAGCTCGTTCATATTGTTATTCTCAAGTTCGAATAATGGAGAAAGATCACTTAGAGTTAATCTAAAATAATGTATTTATCCTATAAAGATAGAAATAAAATTACATATACATTATTTTTCTCAAACTTCACTCGTAAAATTATACTGATATTAAATTATTCCTATGAAATGTCAGAAAAATATAATGTGTAAACTGTGAAGCAGCAATTATGATTATCTTTAATTAAATTAGTTCACATGAATCTCCTAAAGTGATTTGTTTCCTTAGAACAACAAAGTGTATCACAAAAATCAAATTGTGATATAACACGCAACTCAAATTTGATGATTCATCGTGTCACTTAACGCTATAACGATTGACGAGTGGTCAGTTCAATGTCCTTCATAAAAAAAAAAATTATAATTTAATTTTTTACTCGATATTTGTAATATATATTAGGAACCTTATCGATGGCCGCACATGTAGGCCATTTATAAAGGAAAAATACTCTTTATCAATTTTTCTGTATTCAAAACTCAAATTTAAAATTTTTAATTAAGACTGATCAAATATACTTATATACATATGCATATTAAATATTCTCAACGAAATTCCTAATTTAACACACTAAATCCTTTCTTCTATTATAAACTATCACTATATACTATGTGGTGGCTTAAGTTTGGGAAACATTCAAAATTCCCTAGAGTTCAACATTCCTTTTTCATTTTTTCGTTCAGGATTTGATATTCATTTTATAAATTTAATATACGAATTTAAATTAGATTGGTAAAATTTATTTTAAGAAAGGTCAATAAAACTTCTTGTTTAGAGTCATCATTCAAGATTTGTTTGACCTAGCCGCCTTGATATTAGACCACGTGTCCTTTTTGCATATTTTTTTTAATTATATTTTTTAAAAAATTAATCACAAGAAGCCATTAATTAATTTAAAAACATCCTCCTTGGTCACCCTTTTTTCTTTTGGTCCTTTTCCTTATTTATGATTTTTTTTCATTTTAAAAAAAACTTTCATGTGATATTAATGACACATTAAATACTTTGGAAAGAGTTTTAACTTATATTTAAGTTATTAGCTAAAATTGATGAAATAAAATGAAAGTAATTTTAATTTGATGTTTTAAATGAAAATAAGTGAACTAGAATCGATAATAACAAATAAATAATAGTATAATAGAATTTTATAATGAATGAAAAAGAAAAAAATGCTCATATATTAGTGATGTTCTTTCTAACTAAGACGATTATGTTATTTTCGAGAGAGATATATATGAAAGTGTAAAAAAAGTTTATCTTGTCAAATATATTTTTATTCTGTTATAACAGACAATTTACTTTGTTTACAGAAGTTCAATCTAATTTTTTATCGAGAGTTATCTGATTTGATAGTATAATTTTTTTTTAGTAGGTATATATTATAAAATAAGCTTTCTAAAAATTTATAATCAATCTAGATTTTCTTTGTAGGCCCCACTACTAATATGGGTATAAAAAGAGTATCAAGCCTCAACAACTTTTCCCCATAAAATGGATTATTACTAGAAACAAAATAGTCACCTACTTAAATCTTTCTTGAAAAAAATAGAAAACAATGGATTCTTCTTCATCATCTTCACCCTGCTCTTCTTTACATTCCTTCCCTTCCCTTCCATTCAACATAAGCGACTCGGACGAGATGTTCCTTTATGATCTTCTCATGCAAGCTGATTCAGACACCACCACCACCTCTGTAACGAATAGTACTCCCATGGCCGAGCCAAAACCCTCATCAAAGGAAAAGAATTATAGAGGCGTTAGGTGTAGGCCATGGGGTAAATTCGCGGCAGAGATTAGGGATTCAACTAGAAATGGAATTAGGGTATGGTTAGGGACATTCGATAGTGCTGAAGATGCCGCTTTAGCATATGATCAAGCTGCTTTTTCAATGAGGGGTACAAGTGCAATCTTGAATTTTTCAGTTGAAAGAGTTGTTGAATCTCTTCATGAAATGAAATTTCATGTTGAAGAAGGTTGTTCACCTATTGTGTATCTTAAGAAGAGACACTCTATGAGGAAGAAGAAATTAAACAAGAAAAAATGTGAGAGTAATTATAATGTCAATATATTAGTGTTTGAAGACTTGGGTGTTGATTATTTGGAGCAACTTTTGAGTTCAAGTGATCATAGTAGTACTAGTAATGACCCTCAAGGGTCGTGGTGGAATGAATAAGTTTTTTTAATTTTTAGTCAGATGATTCGAGTTTGAGTCGAGGAAATAAAATATCTTAGCATTTTCAAGAACGCGAACTCCATTATCAGATCTTAAACTCAATATTTCAATTGAGGATATATAAGTTAGTAATTATCGTCATGTCACGATCAATGCTCTTTGATCATATAAGTTCTAAAAGTCTTTTTTCTTTCATAAATCTTGTCCAATCAAATATCGTCACATAAAATAAAACGAACGATAATTCTAATGATAAGATGTTTCATTAGAAATCAAAAAAATATAGGACAACCCGATGCACTCCGGCTATGCACAGAATCCAAGAAAAAACCAAAACACGAGAGTCTATTAAATTAAATTTGATAATAACAGCAACTCATATAACATCTTCAAGTTGTATAAAGTTGAGTTGCACCATTCACGGGGTGTGTGAATTAATAATAAGTAACGTCAATCTAGGAAGGTGGGCCATATCGTTTCATCTTTAATTAAAAATCTTAATTTTGATTTTAAGTTTCGAGCCTTAAAAATGAGAAAATTCATAATATGAAGTGTATTACTTTTGAACAGAACTATTTGACGTGAATCCAAATTAGTTGAACAAATAAATTCTAAATTCCCAATGTTTTTTTCAAAAAGGAAGAGTGGGCCAGCGCAATAATTAAAATTTTCCATTTTTAACTAGAAAGCTTCGAATTCTGAAAATAGGAAGTTTCTTTATAGAGAATGACTTACATCTTAGTAAATGTGTGTGATTTAAATCTAAATTAGCCAAACAAATAAATTTTAATTCATTAACTAACTATAACATGAGATGTCCCAAAAGGTCAAAGTCATTATCACTCAACACATGTGTTATGTGTATGTCTATATCTTATGTATATGTACGCTATCGCAAAATATATCGTGTGCATTTATGTTATAACATAAAATATATTTACGTGAATATCCATTTTATAACATAAAACCATTTTCACCTCAAAATAAAGTGAAATAATTCCAATAACACACTTGACAACAAAAAAAGAATTTAAAAATTACAACAAAGCAATCTTAGACAATACAAAAAAAGAAAATTAAATTAAAGCAACAATGCATGATAATGCATTCAAAGTAATTTTTTTGAGACACTTCATGTTTCTCCTGATATAGTTTCCTGTGATGCTTCCTCTAGGGATTTACCTTTTGACTCGGGCACACAGAATGTACAAAGCAATCCAAGAGCATTGATGCATCCTAGAACAATAAGTGAGTTCTT
>JBCEWC010008183.1:0-20331 GCA_038996855.1 Solanum aculeatissimum | reverse complement strand
TTTGAGAGGAATCAATGAAACCCTTGAGAGAATTTGAAGAAGTTTGAGAGTGTTTTAAAAGGGTATGTACGGTTAATAATCAGTTTTAGGGATTTAGGGACCCTTAGGGAACTTAAAATAGGCTTAGGTATTAATTAAAATCACGAAAATACCCTTACTTAGCCAAAACATCCGACCCCGAACTTCGACGAGCTCACTGGACCACATCACGGTTCAGTTCACGAGCCGTGAGCAGTCTCACGGACCGTGTCATGGTCCGTGAGACTTGACTTAGTCAATTCGTTGGCTCCCCGTCCCTGGGAGCTTACTGTTCTATCTCACGGACAACTATACGGAGCGTGAGCCACCACACGGTCCGTGGTAGTTCACTTAACAATTTTCCCGAGGCAAATTTCCAGTTTCGGGCAGTCTTGCGAAAACGATCATAACTTGCTCATCCAAACTTCTAATTGAGTGAAATCCATTGCGTTGCAAAGCTGACTCAAAGAGGTTTAATTTGATATAATGTGGACCACCAGTTCATTGTGTGATAAAAGTTATGGTATCTCAAAGTTGCAGCGGTCTAAACGGAGGCCCCAAAACATTCCAAAAATGAAGTTCTTGCCTTAAGTCACTTACGTCTAATCCTTGGCAACCTCGAATAGATATTGACAATAATACTAGGAACCTAGATCAATACTCTTGCCCTGTGAACCTTGCCTTAGCCATTTAAACCAACCACAGATTGGCCAAGCTTCTGCCCAACTTGACAGACCACCAAATGGTCAGTTTGAGGTCTCACGGACCGTGGGGTGGTCCGTGGACCTTAACTTAGTTTTTGGGGTGGATCCTAGCCACCCCATGCTCTCTGGACGATTTGACGGAACCCCACACGGACCGTGAACAATACCACAGTCCGTCAACCCCTCCCGTCAAACAATACTTGGACAATATTTCCAACAAGAACTTTCGGAGGACTTTCTGTTACACTTCACGAAGCGCTTGATGGTCCGTTCAAGGCGTGACAGCACGTGAGAGGGTCCCGTCAGACCATACTTAACCTCCCAAAACCATACTTGGCCTGGCCAAGCTACTGCCCCACTTCACGGGACAGTACATGAACCGTCTAGGTCCAAACGGACCGTCCAAGGTCTCGTTGACTTAGACTTGGATTAGGGGTGGTTCCAGGCCACCCTTTCTCACTAGAACCCTTGAAGACACCATAGACGAGCCGTGAAAAGTTTCACGGCTCGTGGACCTGTCCTTCGCCACTTTTCTGAGTCTATCTCCAATGGCTTTCGAATTTCAGACAGTCTCACTCTTTAGGCCATAACCTTCTCATACGAACTTGGAATTGAGTGAGACAAGTTGCGTTGAAAATATAATTCAAAGATCTTCAATTTTACATGCAGTATCTCACATGGTTCAACCCACATAAAAAGTTATGGTTTTGTGAAGCTCACTGTCCAAACGGCCTCTCTAGGTCCCAAAATGATCCGTTATGCGTTCGGCCACTTAAACTCAACCCGTGGCTACCAAATTTCAACCATGACTAGTATAACATCATACAAGATAAACCATAAGGAATTTCGGAAATTTTCGGGTTGTTACAGCAAGTGCCCTCACGAGAAGAAGTCTCATTCCTCACTTAGAATGATATTTTCAAATTAAGTCCTTGGGACAATACTACAACACTCACTCTCACAAATGACTTTAAAATACTATAACTGATACGATATGCTTGCCCTTATACTCACGACTGGCACCTTCAACTAGTTGAACTTGGATCACTTTAGAACTTTCCAAGCTTTTAGCATAGTCTAGGGGGCTTTGGTATGATACTTTAGGAACATAGTGACTAATGGCCCTCTTTGACACTGTGTTTTTCTACACTTTTTCTCTACCAACCCATATCTTCCTTTATTCTCTCTTTTTCTCCCATTCCCAACCTTTTAGGGTGTTGTAGACTCAATTTTGTTTTTTGCATAGTGCCTCTATTATTATTTTTCTTTCTTGCACCATTTTCAAATATTTTCTTTCCCTTTTCTGTATCACTAGTTTCCCTCTTATTTTATGATTTTTCTCACACTAGCCACCCTTAACTTAGGCTTTTGCCCGGAGTTGAGGTGCATATTATCCATCCTCAAAACCACGGCCACTTTTGGGTAGCCACCCTTAACTTAGGTATTTAGCATCAGTCGAGGTGCACAATGTTCAAGGAAAGACTAGGGCCAAGTTCTGGACTTATTATTTATCAAGGCAGGGTTACTTGAGTATTTATAAAGAAAGAGGTCAATTTTAGGCTCAAACACAGGATCAAGGGATATATAGCACATTTGGTCGGTTATTTCAGGTTAAGTGGACTTGTTAAGAACAACGGCCTAAGATTCTTTCCTAACCTACTAATTTACAGTATAAGTCAGAGTAATAAGACAAGTTCTGAATTGAAACACAGTACTGAATCATGCAACTCAGCTCACTCACAGATGGCACTGCTTACCTGTTAATACAAACTATCATATCATGTTTTTCTATCATACTTTAGCCTAACTTATCAGAACAAGCACTGTCAAACAACTAATCATGCAAGGTTACTATCAAAACTAACTAATCACAAAAGTTGGTGGGTATCAAATTTCAACAAAAATATAACTATGCCATGGATATAAATATTGCATGCTACTAATACTACCTAAACATCCCAAACATGTTGGGCCAATAGAAAAATAAATATCTGCAGGGAAAAAGAACACAGACAAGAAACCCTTTGAATAAAACATTGGGATAGTTATAGGCCAAAGCTACTCAGACTTCAGTGAGGCCTATAACTACCCACACCACATCAAAAAAGATGTGCATTATCCCCAATGTGCAAAAAGTATCAAAAATAAAGAATTGGGGTCAAAAGAACATGGTTGGGAGCCTGAGCACCTCACTCAGTCTACGACTGTCCGCACTCCATATGCCTGCCAAACTCTTCGCTTGTAGGAACGTGTCCTGATAGTCCAGTACCCCTTGCTCTCTCAAGCTCATGACCTATCCGCATCTCCTCATCTTGCCTCGATCTCAAGTGGGCAAACTCTAGCCCCTGCTCCTCTGTCAGCCGCATCTCAAAATGTACAATATCAACATCATCCGAGCGGGGCCTCTTCCCTAGGAAAGGTAGTGGTGGATCCTTTGGAACGAACAAGTCGACCACTGGCTCAGCTGGTGGGACATCAATTAGGGATCATATGCACCCAAGGATACTAAAGCTCCATCTGGACGACCGCGAAATCTATGGGCCTCGTTATACTGAGGCTCTGCTAGACCCGCCTCTCAAAAGCGTCTATGTGGGCATCTACTGGAGTGAGTCTCTCCTAGATAGCAATAACTGTGTATGCTTACATATGACTCTCAGCCTCAGAAATAACCTGGCAGACCCAGGGCCTCAACTGCTATAACAATTGAGCCATCTATGACTCAATACGAGCCAATCGCTATGTCAGGTTCTGAAATGATGCCACAGACACGAAAGCCATGCCTGTGGGTGTTGGAGTAGCTATTGTGGCTTCTAGGGAAGGAGTATCATTAGTAGTCACCCTCTTCATATCTATCTCAGCCTGTAGGGGCCCCTTGGTGGTCGGTGCAGCAGCAGCAGTGGTCGAGGGCTCAGTCGATAGCACTAGGGCGAACATCTCAAGCATAGGTGGTGGTGGTCTCAGTGCCCGCCGAAGTACAACTGGATTATCATCAGCCTTGATCAGGTTGGCATCTAACGTCTTCTAAACCTCTACCTTCACGTCCAAGTGGTGAAGGATCTCTACCCCCCGCTGCTATACATACCAATAGATAAGGCAGGGGAAAGGGATAGTCATAGACCTCTTCAGGGTTGCCTCATAAATCTGCTCTGAAATCACTATGGCCCAGTCAATGTCGTAGCTAGCAAAGATGCTAGCTACTAATACATCATGGTCTGGTGTCAAAGTCTTATCTTCTAATGTAGGCTGGAACCATGAACGAACTACTACCCACCAGAACTTGGTGGGGAAGTTGAGGAAGCCTTTACTATCGGCTCTGTTGACGTGGTGATCTATGCGGGGTTGGCACCCTCTGCTGCGATGTAGTCAGAGAGGCTGGAAGAAGAGATAAAGTTTGATCCCTTCTTGGTTCCTGAATTGGACCCCCTCTCAGAAGAGGTCATCTAAATACTGCTACTAGCCCACTCACCTCCCTCGTTAGACTGGGGAGGTCAGACCACTATGGCTTAGGACTGGACCTGTCTGGTGGTGGCCCGAGTCTAACATTGCTCGACATCTAAATCAGTATATACGTCAAGCTCCTCGACTGAGCCACTCATCTCAGAAGCCTATGAATTTGTAGGCTCGTCCTGCAGGTGGTCCCTCATGGCGTTAATCTCATCCCTTCTCTGTTGAGGATTCATAGTACCTGAAAAGCACACAGTCAACACACCTATTAGTCCAATGCATTGAAAAGTAAAAACAAAAATTAGAACAGGACTGGGCAAATAAGGGTCTATGAGTGCCCTTTTATGAGCCATAGAGTGATCTACGAGCCGTAAAGGGTTCTTGTGGATTTAGTGTTTAAAAATCTGAGTTATTGGAACTACAGATACGAGGCCAGGTATGACTCATAGAAGACTTTATGAGTCGTATACTGAGTCGTAGGTGGGATTCCAAGTTAGGTTTCAAATAGGTAGAACTCTACGGGACCTATCAACGAGTCGTGGAATAAACTACGATTCGCAGAAGGTCTCGTCTAATGATATCCTAGAAGTGTTTGATTTCTAGAATTCCCTATGAGGGATAACTACGGCTTGTGGATTAATCCATGACCCGTACTGACTCAATTTTTTGTGTATCAACTCGAATACCATCTCTAGATACTACATGGCCTAATAAAGCCACCAACTCAAGCCAGAACTCACACTTGGAGAACTTTGCATACAATTCCCTATCCTTAAGAGTTTGGAGGACAACTCTAAGGTGATAAACATGCTCCTTCCTTTTCTTAGAGTACATCAGAATATCATCAATGAAGATAATCACGAACATATCAATATATGGCTTAAACACTCTATTCATCAAATCCATAAATGTTGCAGGTCCATTTATCAACCCAAATGACATGACCAAGAACTCAAAATGGCCATAACGGGTCCTAAAGGCTGTCTTTGGAATATCACATTCTTTCACCTTCAACTGATGGTAACCAGATCCGAGGTCTATCTTTGAAAAACATGAGGCGCCCTGTAGTTGGTCAAATAACTCATCTATCCGAGGGAGAGGATACTTATTCTTTATGATAACCTTATTCAGTTGCCTATAATCAACACACACTTTGAGAGATCTATCTTTCTTTCGCATGAATAGGACAAGAGCACCCTATGAGAAATACTCGACCTAATAAAACCCTTATCTAGCAAATCTTTAAATTGATCTTTAAGTTTTTTCAACTCAGCAGGAGTCATTCTATAATCTGTAATAAACATAGGCTGGGTATTTGGGAGAATATCAATCCCAAAGGCAATCTCCCTATCAAGAAGGACTCCAGGTAGATCCTCAGAAAATACTTCAAGAAACCCATTCACAGTTGGAACTGACTCAAAAGTAGAAGACTCAACATTATCATCTTTGACTCTAATGATATGATAAATACATCCTTTAGAGATCAACTTTCTGGCCCTAAGTTAGGAGATGAATTTACCCTTTGGCACAACTGGACTACCCTTTCATTCTAAGACAGGCTCATCTAGGAATTTGAATTTCACAGTTTGAGTTCTACAATTAATAGAGACATAACAAGTATAAAGCCAGTCTATACCCAGAATCATGTCAAAATCAACCATGTCTAACTCAACTAAGTTAGCCATGGTATCTCTATGATAGATTAACATATAACAATCCTTGTAGACCTTCTTAGGTAGAATAGAATCACTAATAAGAGTAGACATATTGAAAGGTTCAAGAAGGCACTTAGGAGTTCTATCAAATCTACTAGCCACAAAAGGAGACACAAAGGATAAGGTGGCACCAGTATCTATTAAAACATAACAATCAAGAGTAAGGACTCGAATCATACACATCACAACATCTAGGGAGTTTTCTTGATCTTCATGACTACCTATGACATACAAATGGTTTATAGCCCCACTCGTGCCAGAAGTATCACCCTTTTGATTTTCTCTAAAAATTTGTGCCGATGCAAAAGATTAAGCCTTGTCAGCCCACTTTGGACAATCTCTCTGAAAGTGACCCACTTGACCATACTTGTAACACGCATCACCTCCTTCACGACATTTTCCCTAGTAAAGTTTGCTACACTTTCCACATGGTGGCTTACCCTGCGAACCTTAAGCCACACTAGCCTATGACTGAGATCCCTGGGCTTAGAAATTCTAAGACCTCTATTCATGACTATTTTTGGGTGCAGGTGCACTTACAGATGATGGCACTGGCCCCAACTAAGATCTTTCACCATTCCCAATCCCTTCTCTTCCCAACCTCATGGTTGGATATCTTTAATTTCTTATTCCTGTACTCTTTCCTGTCCTACTGCCTCTCCTCATTAGTTTGCTGAACATAAGTCATCAACCTTACGATATCCATATCACTCACAAGAATAGCTCCCCTTCCATCCTTATTCGGCCCCTTGTTCAACCCATCAACATACAAACCCATTCTCCGTTTTATATCTGCAATCATATCTGAAGCATAGCAAGATAACTTGGTAAATTTGAGACCATATTCCCTCACAGTTATGGAGACTTATTTTAGATTCAGGAACTTTCTTACCTTTTCCTTCCTCAACTCTCTCGGGAAGAAACGCCCCTAGAAAGCTTTCTCAAACACTACTTAAATCAAAACTAGAGCATCCACTCCTCTACCCTTCTTTCACTAGTCAAACCACAGTCTGAAAACACCTTAAAGCTGGTAGGAAGCCAACTCCACTCTATCAACATCACCCACATGCATGACCTGAAACACTTTCTGAAGCTCATTAATATAGTTCTTTAGGTCCTCATTAGGGGTAAACCCTGTGAACTTAGGCGGGTTTATTCTTAGAAACTCACAAATTCTAGATATATCCTGAGCATCCTGTCTACCTGCTTCCTGTCTAGAAGCAGGTGTTATCACAACCTGGGCAAAGTTCGAATGGCCTGGCGAAGCTCAACATTTGAGATGTCATCTTATGGTGGCTATTAAGGGATCTACGATTTGGTCTATGATGTGCTACCAAAATGCAGCACTTTTGATGCTTAAAACTTAGAATTTTGTGTGTTTTCAAAGTGATGTTAGTAGGTTTGATTTGTGTTTTATGTTTGTTTTGTAGGATTTTAGTGTTGGCATGATTTTTGGACAAAGTGGGCTGATACTGCAGAATCTGATGATCCACGAAACCTTTTATTGGTCATAGAATGGTTCACAAGCCATATAAGGGATATTGTGTCAAATTCCAGTGAAGGGTGAATTTCTAAAGCAAAATCTATGAGGAAAGTAGACGAGTCGTAGAATAATCCATGAGTCATAGAGTATGTTCGTGCCTTGAGGATCAGAAAGTGGAGAAGTTTTGAAAAGTCATCAAATGAAACCTTTCACGAGCCGTAGAATCTTACATGGCCCATGAATAGGTCTCATAGATGTAGCCTCCAAATTTTAGTTTCAATCCACGAAATCCTGATATACGAGCCGTAGAGTGAAGCACGAGCCATGAACCTGACCGTAGATGGTGTCGACACAGTTTTCCTATTATATTCTAGTTTTCTATTTTACACATTATAAATAGGTTTTTAGGTTATTTTTCATTAAGTTTTTAGTAGTAACAAAGTTTGAACATGATTTTAAAGGATACACTTAGGATTTATCGTATTCGAAGAGAAAAAACATTAGTGTTCTTTGTTCAACCTTATGATTCTAATTGAAGAGTTGGATTTCATATTCTTAATTCATTTGTGTAAGTTCTCAATTATGTTTCTCTACTTTATAATTTCTGCATTTATACTAATTCATAGCTAAATGCACAAATAGGGTTGTGGAAATCATGACGAACTAACTAGGTAAAATCGAATATTTTGTAAGTCTTAGA
This sequence comes from Solanum aculeatissimum, assembly GCA_038996855.1. Classification (NCBI taxonomy): domain Eukaryota; kingdom Viridiplantae; phylum Streptophyta; class Magnoliopsida; order Solanales; family Solanaceae; genus Solanum; species Solanum aculeatissimum. The sequence goes on along the minus strand of JBCEWC010008183.1, from coordinate 12,267 downwards.
AGGTGTGTTAGGTTGTATTAATTAATCATCTTCACTTTAATTATATTTTAATTGAGGCATACATTAGAACTCGCCTAGTATTACTTGCCATATCAAGGAAGTAATGAATAGGATAAGAGGTAATTAACAGGATTCAATTGAGATGTTCTCATCTAATCAACCAAACCGGATCAAGGGAAAGTTGTACTGGGATAAAAGTAAGGGTTAGTAATTCCACATCATGGAGACGGATGAAGTTTTGGGATGAAATTTACTTATTCGCTGGATCAAAGGTTTAGGTAAACCTAACTTACTGTCCTACACCTACACACTGAAAAAGGCTGCATTTATCCAATAATACCCAGTTAAGATTCATGAGGAACACATCACCCTGGTTAGCTCTTCTACTGATTTCTCATCACCTGCATTCATTTGGTTTAGTTAATTTTACTTTACAAAAACCTCCCTTTCCCGGAAGATAAGTAGATTGTTCATTCCCAACTTGCATTGAATTAATTCTTGAGTCTACCATATTCCCTGAGGGATTGATCCTAACCTCAGTTAGGTTAATTACTTGACAATGACCGTTTTACCTCAAAAAGAAGGTGTGGCTTGAGGGATATCAAGTATTTTGGCCCCATTGTTAGGGAATATGGATAGACTTGATTAATTCAAGTAATTTTAGGAGATTAATCCTTATTTCCCTAGTTTTACATTTTATTATTTTTTCTTTTGTGTGTTGTTGTAGTGTATGCATAACACTCGGAGCCGAGGTAATCCTTTGACTCTATTTGATCTAGAGATCTAAAACACACTAAGGAAAATGACTTAGGATAATGCGAACAATGTTATGGGTAATGCGGTGAATGCAATACTTAACCCGAACAACGAAGCTAATGATCCACCTCCACAACCATAGGGTTTGCATGTCGTAGCTAATCAATGGAACCAATATCATCTTGACCCTATGGTGATGGATGTTACGGGAGCTTTTGTGTTTCCCCCACTACCAAATAACACAATGTTTGTCATTTCAAGTGGATTACTCCAGATGATGTAAAATCACGGGTTATTTGCAGGCCTACCATTAGAGGATCCACATAACCATCTACACAATGTTATATTTGTCTGTAAGAGAATAATGGGGAACCAAAATCTATCCATGGATGTCGTTGGGTTTCGTGTTTGTCCACTTTCTTTTATAGGTAATGCAACGTTATGGTTATCTGAGCTCCCACAAAGTTCGATCACTAGATGGACAGAATTGCAGACAACCTTTTCAAAAAGGTTCTTCCCCATCTCGAAGAAACTAAAGTTGAAGTCTGAGATTAACAACTTCGAGTAGATACCTAGTGATTCGATCGGTGTTATATGGGAGAGGTTCATTAAGTGTCTGAGATATGTCCCTAACCACAAGATAGTTGATGAAGCCCTGGTTGAGATCTTCTATAAAACCCTTGATGAAAATGGCCAAGCAGTTGTTGATACGATTATGGGGGGCTCATTTATAGATTGTCCATTCCAAGAGGTTTCTCAGAGACTTGATAGGGTGGTAAAGATAAACCATGCATGGGGAACGAGGGAAAAGTCTACTACGAGGAGTTTATTCTCGATTAGTACCAATTCGGTGCAAACGCAGGCTAGTGAGGAAGTGATGCAGGAGCTTGCACGAATAAATTCTAATGTAGAGCTCTTGATGAAGCAAAATCTTGAATGAGTAAATTCTATAGCTCATAAACCTCCACGTGCTCCCATGTACGAAGAGCCTTATTATGAGGAGGACACGTATTTGGTGGCTAATCAGATGGTGGGTTTTCGAACCAACGCCTAAGGGTCTAATCAGGACTATTGGCGCCAATATCAAGGGTACCAAGGTCAGAACTTTGGGAGAGATGATGCCTTCAAAGATAACAACAGGAGAGGCTACAATGATAGGAATAGGGGACTGGGCAGAGATGATGAACTGGGTTACAGAGATGACTTTAGAAGTGGTTCATATATTCCACCACACAATTGAGATTCTGGAGTTGGTTCCTCTCACATTTAGGAGATGTTTGACCGATCGTTGAAGAAAGCTGATGCACAGGATGAGACACTAAAGGGGATGAAGTCTGACATCTCCAACATTAATCAGAAGATCGAGTCTCACTTTGTAACAATCAAGAAGTTAGAGCAGCAGTTTGTCCAGATATCCACCTAATTGAACCAACACCAGAAAGGTACACTGCCCAGTAACACAGTGCAAAAGCCCAAGAATGAGGGGCAGTGTATGACAATCACAACTTGCAATTGGAAGCAAAACATTGATCCCTGAATAACATTGGATGATGGAGATGTTCGTGGTAAGAGTGTTGTGAACAGGTAGACTATGATTTGAGATGATTGTGTTGAGAACGAGGAAAGCAACACAGTACTAAAATAGTTTGAGACCCATTTCTCGCCCTCCTTCTCCCTGCCCTCAAAGATTAAAGAAAAAGAAGGTACAAACACTTACTCTCTATGTTGACATCCCATTGATTGAGGCATTGGAGAAGATGCCTGGGTATGCAAAGTTTATAAAGGATCTAGTTACAAAGAAGCATATTGTGAGCCAGGATATCTCACAAGAGCTCCCACACTGCCGTGCGATTTCAACTAGGTCCTTGGTGTAGAAACGAGAAGACCCAAGAGCATTGACTTGAGTGAAGTCTATTGGTAGAGTGGAATGAAGACGGATATTGCTGAATTTGTCTCAAAGTGCCCAAATTGTCAACAAGTTAAAGTTGAACACCAAAGACCTTGTGGATTGGATAAAAAATTTGAGATTCCTAAATAGAAGTGGGAGATAATCAATATGGATTTCATTACATGCTTTTCAAAGTCCCGGAAGTAACACGATTTGATATGGGTGATTGTGGATAGGATGACCAAATCAACTAATTTTTGGTAGTTAAGACTACTAACACTGCAAAGAATTATGCCAGATTGAACATTCAAGAGATTTTCAGATTGCATGAAGTCCCCTTTTCTATAATCTCGGATAAATGAGCTCAATTCACACCCCAATTTTGGAGATATTTCCGGAAAGGATTGGGTTCAAAGGTGAATCATAGTACAACCTTTCATCCTCAAATAGATGGTCAGGCAGAGCGAACAATTCAAACCTTGGAGGACATGTTAAGAGCTTGTGTTCTTGATTTCAAGGGTAATTGGAATGATCATTTACCTCTCATCGAATTTTCATATAATAAGAGTTATTATACAAGTATTCAAATGGGTCCGTATGAAGCTTTGTATGGTAGGAGATGTAGATCAACAATTGGGTGGTTTGAGGTTAGTGAAGTTGAATGAATAGGACCTGATCTTGTTCATCAGACTATGGAGAAGGTGAAGGTTATTAGAGAGAGGTTGAAGATTACTCAAAGCCACCAGAAATCTTATACGAATGTGAGAAAGAGAGATTTAGAATTTGAAATGGATAACTGGGTGTACTTGAAGATGTCACCCATGAAGGGTGTCATGAGATTTGGGAAGAAAGGGAAGTTGAGTCCTTGATACATTGGTCCCTACCAAATTATAAGGAGGGTAGGAAATGTCGCTTATGAGTTAGACTTACCTTTTGAGTTAGCCTCTATTCATCTGGTATTCTATGTCTCAATGTTGAAGAAATGTTTGGGAGACCCTTCATTGGTAATTCTCATTGATAGTATTGGAGTTAAGGATAACTTATCCTATGAGAAGATTCCAATCCAAATTCTTGATCCTCAGGTTCGCAAGTTGAGAACCAAAGAGATTGCCTTGGTCAAAGTCTTTTGGAGGAATCAATTTGTTGAGAAAGCCACATGGAAAGTGGAGGAGGATATGAAATCTAAATATATATCCATATCTATTTGTGTCCAATGATGAGAGTATTGAAGGTAATGTCCTTACCCTTGATATGAATTGATTTTTATATTCTTGAGATGATTGTTAATCATTTAAATAGTTTGATTACTTGATTGGTTGATTGAATTAGTCTTGATTGTTATTCGTGCCTCGGGTCCCTTTCTAGTTACTCTTCATTCGAGAATGAATGATCCCAAGGGGAAGATATTAGAACATCTTGAAAATTTCTAAACTAAGATTCAAACTTTTCTCTGATGTGTATGGGATCATACCGAGTGATTATAACCTTTAATGTAGGTATTAAATCATATTCTATAGTGGAATGATAGATTTGAAATGAATAAAGGTTATAAAGATCCTTTAAAACAAAGTTGAGATGAAATCTTCCTTACTGATTGAGTTTCAATATGAAATCCAATGAAAATAGATGATCCAATAACTCCTAAGTTGTGAAGGTATGTTAAGGTCTTTTTTTAATTATTTGAAGTGTGTTGCATGTGATTTGAGGTCATAAGGGATACCCAGGTCAAGGCAAGTTCAAAACTTTTCAATTGGCTAAGTTTCGGTATGAATTCATAAAAGGGTCAACTTCAAATGGTTATATCTCTCAGTACATAATGATTTAGGAGATCCATAATATATGAAATTAAAAATCTTTGAATTAGCTTCTCAATGCATCAAATTTTATCTTAATCAGAGTTTGGAGTAAAACGTTATGACCATTTTACTGAAGCCTGCCAAATCTGTAAATTTCGGCGATCCACCGATTTAGACCGCTGAAACGCTTTGAGAAAATTTAGAATCTATCAAAAAGAGCGACCCAAGGTCCCCAGTACGTCGAATGGTTCGGCGATGAGGCCCCTAGACCGTTGTTTTGGCCGCCAAAACTCATCAAAAAATCATTTTTTCAATCTTGATGATTATTTAACATTCCCAAGGATTATTTTTGACCTTTTACCCCTAATTAACTTTTCTAAGGCAATAATATAGCCTTCTAACCTCCCATCAACATAAAAATCCCTGAAAACACTAGAATTTGGCGTTCAAAGTTATGCCAAAAAAGATTCTAGAGTTCATCTTCAAGTGAAAATTAAGAGTTTCTTCAAGAGATTTTTCTCTTCCAAGTATGTAAGGCTAAACTAAAACATGAGAATATTCTTCTATGTGCCCCTATTGATGGTAGTAGAGAGATTGTGAAAGTGTTGACTTCTATGCATATTTTCTATGAATGTTTTCTTGTAAATTATATATATATATTGTATTTTCATGTGTTTATGATCATCATAAACTTAATTTTATAGATTAAATACTTTTTCGTGAGTTATTTTACAAACCTTACATATTACTTCATAAAAGATTGCATGAATGAACCTAGGAATTGAGTCTAGAGCCTTGATTTGATAATGTTGATTGTGATTGTGATATAAGCATAATGATAGGTTGATAGAACTTGATAGGTCCTAAGAGTCTTCAAAAATGAACTCAAATAATTGGTCTAAACTGATAGTCCCTTAATGATTGGTCAAAATTGATAATTCTCTTAACGATTGTCTAAAGCCTCTGGAGAGATGTGATTGAAAGTTGATTGGATGGTTGATAGGCCAAAAGGCTTGATTGTGCTCGAATTGATAGATTGATAAGAGTCCTTATGATACTCGTGATTGGTTTGATTGAGGTTGATTATTTATGAGCATTGGGTCTTGGGGAGAGTATCGAGCACCGAATTAAGCGAGAGTAAATCTAACTTAAACTCATTAACTATATCGCCAAACATAGGAGAGGATTGAAATAGTTAAGTTGGATATTTCCTCTTGATAGGTCCCTGAAATAATAGAGGACTTTTTTCCGATCCAGTGTGGATTGATTCATTCTTTGCTCTGGCAAGGATTGAATAGTTATGGCAACATCAACAAGATTGTTGTACGATCACTGGCTCATAAATGATTATTGTGATAAGAAAAACTTCCATATAGGTTATATACTGATAGTACTCTGATTTGATTAGGTTTGATTTGGATTGAATTAGATTTGTATTGATTGGTCATTGTCTACTACGTATTCTTGCTTTAGATAGACATTTGACATTTTGATATAGTATTTCTCTGTAGACTGTTGTTCTACCTATATCTATTTTATTTTACCATTTTACATACTCGTACATTTCACGTACTGACTTCCATTTGGACCTACATCATTTTATGATGCCGAGACAGGTATTAGAGATCCTCAACAGGTGCCCCGTTGAAGATCTATCCTAGATATCAGCTAATTGGTGAGTCCTCTTTATTTTTGGAGGATGCTCATTATTTATTTCATCCAGCTTCTAGAGTCAGGTCTAAAATTTGCTTTCATTCTATTTTAAGATAGTCATAGGCCTATCATGAGCACCACTTAGTTAGATTGTTAGAGGCTTCATAGGCTTGATTGTTGAGTTATGATTGGATATTATTCTTGGCTAGCTTTTTTCATGCTAGTGTTATTCATGGATTAAATACATTGGTTGGATTTCGGCCTTGATTGTTGATTACATTATTATTCCATTCGAGCTAATCTTGATAGTTGATATCTTCCATTGATAGATTGTGTTAAGTTAATGTGATGATGCCAAGTGGTTCTCTTAGGAACTAGCAATAGTCTTTGAGTGCTAGTCACGTCAAGCGTACCCTCCCGGGGCATGACACTTTCAAGATGCACGTTGAATGTCACCACCAGAAGCACTATGGAGAATTTATGAATATACTCTAAGTGAGATGCAACCAGCCGTTATTAACCTACAATTACATATACCCGACAAACAAGAAGGTACTCGCAAATCTCCTATTAGATAGTATAAATACAAGCCACTGTTGTATAAATACAAACCACTGTAGACAAGCCAAATAAATCAATATTATTATTAAACTTATGTTGAAAAATATAGTGTACTACTGGAAGAAGCAAAATTTACAAAATATTACTGGCTCCCAATTTGTCACGCTAACTATGCTTACTGAGTATTTTCGAATGTGCTCTCTTGACACTGAGGCTTGAGATTATCTATATAGAGAATTTTCTCAGCATTATGTTTGGAACTCGCAATAAAAAATTTAGACTAGATGAAAATCACGATCTGTGATTGGGAGAATAAATATTGGTAAGATGATTACACTACATTATGTAAATTTAGACATTCAGTTATAATGTCAAATAACTGCGATGCCCGATATCACAGCTAATCAAAAAGAAGGTGAAAGGTAGTCTATTTGTAATTATATTAGTTCATTACAGCCCAACAGATGTGAGAAGTCTATGGAATGCATATTATACCGATATTTCAGAAGACTTCCACAAAAGACATGATAGCTCGTCAGAGGAACAACTACAGAGTACCTTGAAAAGTATTAATTCATACTTGGAAAGTATAGGGTAAAGTGTCACACAATTTGATATGCCCTAAATTACAAAAGAGTTACTTCAAAGTGACGTATATGAATATAGAGAAATAATAGAAGAAATGCTTGTAAAGGTGCCACCTAAAGATATTGACACACAATCAAAATTGAATCAGCAACAAGCGCAAGCTTTTGACAAAATATTGCAAAGCGCCAACTTTGGAACACCAAAATTATTCTTTGTTGATGGACTGGGTGGGATTGAAAAAACTTTTCTATATCGAGCATTCCTAAAAAATATCAGATCGAGAGGTATGATAGCATTGGCAACAACTAACAATTGGGTAGCAGTAATAATCTTATCAGGAGGTCGTACAGTTCACTCAAAATTTGAAATACCTCTACAGGCAAATGAATCAACCATTACCAATATGTCAAAATAAGGTGGCGGGGAAAAACTAATTAGACAAGCCAAATTAGTTATATGGAATGAAGCACCCATGACAAAGAAACACACAATTGAAATAGTCGACAGAAGCTTCCGTGATATAATGGACAACAATCTACCTTTTGGTGGAAAGGTTATGGTATTTGGAGGGGACTTTCAACAAGTACTACCAGTGGTTCCTAAGTCAACCCGAGCAGCGATAGTAGAAGCAAGTTTGGTCAAGTCCTATTTGTGGCCTCTAATGAAAAAGATTCGTTTAACAACAAATATACAAGCCATAGCAGATTCAAATTTTAGCAACTCTTTACTTAGGGTTGGAAATGGAAAAGAATGCACAATATCGAACAATTTAATACTATTGTCGAAGCAGATAGTGGTACAACAAAGTGGTCATAGTAAGCCTAAAGAATTCTTGATAAGGAAAATATTTCCATTCGCTGCACACAAATACAAATCGCCAAAGTTTATAATAGAACGAGCAATCTTAGCAAGTAGAAATGAATTTGTAGATGATCTAAATGAAATGTTAATTACTCAATTCCCTAGGGAAAGCAAAACATATTTCAGTTTTGACTCAGGTGAAGATGATACAAACAACTACTATCAAGAAGAATATTTGAATGCATTGACACCAAATAGTCTACCATCGCATAGGTACATCATCGTACCCATTATTTCATTTGCATTTGAAGTATTACATTATTTGCAACCTCAAATACAAAATAAAAATGAAAGTGTGGACAAATAGATAACGAAAGATGTATATTTGAATTGCATATGTTAGGCTACTTCTAAAAGAAAATGCACCAATTATGATGCTGAGGAATCTGGACCCATCAAATGGATTATGCAATGGGACACAATTGATTTGTAGAGATTTCGAGAATAATGTCATACATGTTGAAATAACAACGGGACATTAAGCAACAAAGCAGGTGTTTATACCAAGAATCTAACTATCATCATCAGAGAATGAAGAATATCCATTTAAATTTATTCGAAAGCAATTTTCAATACATCTATGCTTTGCAATGATGATAAATAAAGCTCAAGGTCAAACAATCCCTAATATTGGATTGTATCTTCCGCAACATATTTTCTAACATGGGCAACTATATGTAGCTCTATCAAGAGAAATCTCAATGGACACGACAAAAGTATTGATAATGATAGAACAACCATATAGGACAGCAGGGACATACGTCAAAAAATATTGTATACAAGGAAGTATTAGGTGAGAGACAGTTCATATCAATTTTACCATAAAACATTAGGGAAAACTTGTACACATGTTGTGAATCTAATGAAAAATGGCATTGATGGTATCTGTAGATTCGTTGGAATAACAGACGAGCTGACAATCAACATCCAACTATCCAAGGAAACATGGCTATCATATACATTATATTTTTTATATTGAAGAGACAAGTGATTTGGTGCACCTTAAAGGTAGCTGGCATTGATGGATGGCAAAAATATAGAGCACAAATGTAAATTCAATGAAAATTACATAATTACACAGTATTTACAGCTTCACCTTCAAATACTAACATCTTCTATAATATTGTGTACTCTTTTACATTGTGCATTATCTAAATAGCTGATGGTGGATCTCTTTCTTTGCAATTTGTGTAAGCTGACAATTCTTCTAAAAAATTACTCCATATTATTTACAACAATTTATGGGTATTCTAACATTGGGATTACATGTTAAGTTTGATCAAATGTAAGTATATCGATTTGGATAGTAGGGTTTGTCCTACGAAAAAGCATGAACTCCAAATATTACAATATTAAATTACTATTTAGCCATTTTATAGTATTTAACTTTCAATGCGTTGTGATTTTTCCTAACCTACTATATGGTACACCTTCGCAATAGTTGTCGGCATCTCCCTCGCAAATGGCGCCTTTGGCGCAGCTTTTAGACTAAGCATATGCAACCCCTTTCCCATACTCTTTATAACAACTGCCGATGATTTTCTATCACATCCAACACCTACCATATGAAGTTTAGAGGAACGTTTATACACTTGAATACTTCACTTTCATAGTCGCTCATTTACTTTCCATTCACCTCATACCTTCTTCTTAACCATTTTTCACTTCTCCCAGGTATACGAGATTACTCTCACTATATCACCTTTATATTTTCTGTTACGCTATTGGCTAAACTGTTGACCCTATTAACATCTGCTAGGTTCTTACTGTAATTCATGCACTACCACATTTACTATCTTCTGTACACTGCCCCAATCATTTACAAATTCCCTAAAAGAAAACAGGTGAGCAATAGCTCGAAGGCAATTCAATTAACCATGGAATTTCTACATAATATCCCACCCAAAACTGCACGTACCTTCACAACACGTTAACATTTACCGTAAAAATTTATTGTGTCAACTAATCAATTAGAAAATGGACACATCAAAGACCGAAAGGTCAATAAGCCCAAAAAAAGGATAACTTCATGTTATATTGGAGAGTGATTCGAAAGAAGGTATTTTACTAAAATACTCTACAACTCCAGCAATAGAAGGTATTTTACTAAAATACTCTACAACTCCAGCAATAGAAGGTGTTTTACTAAAATATTTTACAACTCCAGCAATAGAAGGTAGTTTACTAAAATACTCTACAACTCCAGCAATAGAAAATTAACTGAGGCCACCATAAATTAAGGCTATTCCAACAACGACTATTCTCAACCTGCATTTTACGAGGGAGCTAATGCAAACTTCTCAATAATATCTATTCATAAATTGAAAAAAATTAAGATCACACCTACTGCAATGTACGGAGGTTTGAATATATCCCACCCAAAGCTTGTGGCGCAAGGAGATATATCAAATTTTCACCTAATGAAGTTGCAGAATACTTCTAAAAATTATTTGTGGTTCACTCGGAAGAAGCCAAGTTATTTAGAAAAAATAGAACAACATATAATAACATCTTTGTTTTTTACATTATTGGGAGTTAAGCTTGATAGGGATTTGGCATCTTACAAGAAAGAAGTTTACAGATCCAACACCAAAGCACAAGTATATCATGATCTAACAATGCTAATCCCTAAGAATAACAAACTATTGCACTTTCACTTATACTTATATGATACGGATAATTACTTAGCAAATATAATCTCGGTATTAGAAGAGGCTAATTTATCTGAGCGAGTCATGCACAAAATTTAAAAAAAAAGGGAGCCAAATTTATATGCAGAATTATTCTCGCATCTTTAACACCATAAAATCTTTCAAAAGATAAAAATACGCATAGATGAGAATGTTGTACTAGACCAATGTGTGTATACAAAACTCTCAGTGGATCAGGGACAACAAGTTGGGTAGACGAAAATAATCCAAATATAATGTTTGAAAGAGATATGACAGTGCACGAACACTGACAAAATAAACATCGAGGAAAACAGTATTATGAATATTATGATCCACTTTAATCTCCTATTTCTATCCAAAGGAGAAGTTGGTTGGCATCAACGAATACTGAAATGTCAGAACAACGACATGCACAGGAAATAATACAACGACATCAACATACACAACTGCAATGGAAATGGTTGCCGATGAAGCACATTTCACTATAACCAAGAAAATAGTATCTTCAATCGCCTAACACATTACAAGTATAAAGTATGAAGATAAAGCTACTACTAACGTAATATGGGTAAGATATGTAAGTACCAAAAATGCAAATCAATATCAGTGATATAGTTTTTTAGTAAACACAATTTTGGGTATACAAGGATGACACAGTGAAGTTAAGTTGAGTAAAGTGACTACGATTATTACTATTAACTAAACTCAGTAGTACTTTATCAAAATGATCAGTCGACTAAGAGGATGTGATGTTTACGCTTATAGAAGCGGGTTATAAGTTAAAAGCCAAAAGCAATAAGTGGGAATCCTCATGAGAGATTAATGATATAGAAGAAATTTTATGATAGACTAGCAATCTAAGTTGCTCAGATTCGGGTCCAGGAGTCCTATATTGGGCGGATCGTTCACTGTCTAAATTTGAAGATACGGCGGTACGCATACGAGTGTCAAAACTTAACCAAAAATGATTTAAATATTCAAAAAATAAAGCTATACGTCAATTAGACATTCCTTGAAAAAGTTACGAGATATTATGAGGAACAAAATTGATACAAGAAAAAGGACTAACAGAGAAAGTTCTATAGGCAAGGCAATTATATTTCTTTAATTTCACCTGAGCTTTTTTTTGGATTACTGAACCCTTTTATCTGTCTTGAATTTCTCCACTGATTTTGGTCAAAGTATCCAAAATTGGTTGAGACTCTCTAAAAGTGGGATGCTCCAAACTTTAAAGTTGGATTACCATTTTACTCTTATACTATATTAAAAAAATAGAAAATATTTAATTAATGAAATATTAAATAGTAAATATATTATATTATTATTACATTATTGCATTTAGACTAATTACTAAAATGGTATCAGAGCATAGGATTAATATGTTAGGAATATGAGACGACCCCATAAAAATATACAAAATTATAAACAAATTAAAAAAGAATTAAAACACCTCTATAAAATATATAAAGAACTAAATAAAACTAAGACAGAT
>JBCEWC010008182.1:0-20331 GCA_038996855.1 Solanum aculeatissimum | reverse complement strand
CCCCCCCCCCCCCCCCCCCCCCCCCCCCCCCCCCCCCCCCCCCCCCCCTTTTTTTGGAGGTATGAGTGCCCGATGTGGAGTAAAAAATTAAAATTTACAAAAAGTTATTTTTTTTGTAAAATAAATTTATTTTGATCATCACAAATATTTCTTTTACTTTTCTTTTTTAAAAAAAATTATAAATAGGTGGAATAAGTTTAATGACGTGGCATCGCGGGATTGGACATAATTTACATGTCATCGCGTGTGTGTTTCACGCATTTTGGTTGTTGGAAGGTTGTACTTAATTGATTAAAAATGAGTAAGTTGGAGTGTCTGTTTGTGCATTTTAAAAGTTGGAGTTCCAACTTGTGATTTGAAGCCAAATTAAATGACTAATTTATGTATTGTGCCATTTTTTTTTACTATCAGATACAATGAAATAGAGAGAGGCAAGCAAGATAGGAGGGTGACAAGTGATATTTATTTATGTATCCTAGATATATGTGAATCCACTTATATATAGTATATCTAAAATAAATTACATTTTATTTGATCCATATATCCCAAGATATATGTATTTGAATGTATCAAACTACACGTAATATTATTAATTGTAGGTACCTACTAAAGGAACTGGGAAATCCTCAGATCCGGCATAATTTTAGACAAGGTAACATGGTGGCTCATAAATTAGCATCCGAAGGACTTAAGCGAGCCACAACAACTGACATGAAGTTTTTGATGGAATCACCACCCTGGACAGTAGAGGAGCTGATGCATGATGCCTCTAGTAGTCACATTACTAAATCTATTAATAGCATATCATGTTCTAAGCTATAAAAACTAGGGAACTTATGTATTTTGAACTTTGAAGTTGTAGCCCATTATAGGGCATCTGCTAATCCTGATAACTGGGAACTACCTCAATCAGTGGGTACTAACCACACTTATGTACCAGTTAACTAGTTATTAATAAATAATATTCCACTTCTACCAAAAAAAAATAAATCGAATGTCACGTCTTGAGTTTGAATTTTAGGCACAAAGTAATTTAGTCATTTATGTCTTATTTGCAGAGGACTTGATGGCCTAAGCTACGTCCCTGCTTGCGATGGGTGGTCCATATCCTATGTTAATCGACCAAAATGCACCAATATTTAAGTAATAACCAAATATGCTAAATATAGATGAGTAAACCTAAAATCTAGAGATGCCAAGTAAACAATTTGAGTTCAATTTGAGCGAGTTAAAATGAACAGAGTTAGTAAATAGATGGATTATTGATCGGTATAAAAGTTACTTTCAAATAGGTTAAATTGTGGGTTATAACTCAACTCATTCAATTTTTACTAAGTTTTGATTGCTTTATTTTTCTTTTTGAATTTTTTAGTATCTAATAAAACTATTATTTTTCTTCATTATAACTATATATAACATATCAAATTAAAAAAAAAAATTAAAAATATTTTAAGAAGGTATATAGTGGGTTAATTTGTACTACATACTAGCCTAATTTTTGATGGACTGAAATGAATTAGACTAAAACAAACTGAACTAATAAATAAACGATCAATTTAAACGAGTTATATCTTCATGAACCAATTTTGCCACCTCTAATAAAATCACATGAATGAATGAGGTTGTCTGAAAATTCTACCATCTCAAGGGTATTCAATGTAAATTAGTTGTGAACTAAAAATAGTGGGGATGGAGAAGGATCCATATATAGCTAGGCAGTACAAACTAATTGATATAAAGTTCAATTGTTCTTGCAAGTTACATTAAGTTTAGCTAGGGATAAAAATGTGAGATCTAGAGAATCTTAGACAATTAAAAATTTATAATCTGCCTTAAAAGACAAATTATTGAACAATATAGGATTAAAATATTTTTAACTTGAATAAAATAAATATAAATGATCACATAACTAAGCCATTGTTTGGCTATAAATTTTGAAGTTATATTTGGAGATCATTTTAAAATTAAGGTTTGTACCAGGAATGTTTAAATGATGAAGCTAATAAAGCATTTGCTATAGGCCTCCAAAATACTCGAGGCCCCCAAAAATATTTTAATGATAAATTTTATGATTTTATTTTAGCAATAATTGCTATAGGCCTCCAAAATATTAGGCTCCCAAAAAGTTTGCAATGATAAATATTGTGATTTTATTTTCACTTAAAGCAATAATGAAGACCGTAAAAAAAGGTTTCAAAATTTATACCTAAAAAGGAAAGAAAAGAAAAACTATCCATCTTTAACAAAAACAAAATGTTTTAGAACTTTGAATTAAATAACTCAAATTTTTATATTTAATACATAAAGTTTTTACAATAACATCCAACGTAATGTAATGCAAACACATAATGAACATCTTATTAAGTAGAATTACTCTTTAAATTTACATTACTATCTGAGATTAACTAAATACTTTATGTGGGGAATCTTAGTAGTTCAGTTGGTTGGCTATCTGAACTCCCACCTTGTTGGTGAGGTTCGATTTTTCATATTGTAATCCCCTCCCCATTTCCCCTTCCCTTACCCCCAATTTAAAAATAAAAAAAAAAAATTCTCATAATATGCTTTACATAAAAATTTATTGTGAGTTGATCATCCCTTCCCTAGTCCTTGGTCCAACAAATATATAAATTTCACCACACAATTTGGTATGTCTACGACTGTATGCATTACTAATCCTAGCCATCTCTTGGTCTGTTTAGGGTAATTAGTTGAGTGTATCATATGCAAATCTTTGTTATTTATTCATTTTTTCATTCATTACCCCCTTAGTCTAGTCCGACAAACAAGAATAAAGCGAATTCTAACATTGTTCATTATTAAGAAGCAATCAAAATGAAGAGATAAACAATACATCTATGCACACTATTCAAGAATTACTAATTATTAGGTTTTACTTTGGTAATTGTTCATAGTTCCCACAACCCTAGTTGTGAGTTTAGCTATTCATGTTCATAAGATAATGATCAAGATGTTGTTAGCATAATCATAAACGT
Source organism: Solanum aculeatissimum (assembly GCA_038996855.1). Lineage (NCBI taxonomy): Eukaryota > Viridiplantae > Streptophyta > Magnoliopsida > Solanales > Solanaceae > Solanum > Solanum aculeatissimum. Next base: position 17,335 of record JBCEWC010008182.1, on the reverse strand, counting down.
ATAATTAGAATTGATAAAAATCCAATATTTTCTATTGATATTTAAACTTCAAAGTCACCAAAAATGTACATAATCAAAAACTAAAGATTTGTAATGTTAAATTGAGTCTAGACTAAATAACATGACATAAGATGTAAAAGAAAAAAAAATCTAAAAAACTATTTATATACTTCAAAAATCTAATTCAAAATAAAATAGGAGAACTGGATCCTACAACTTTCACAAGCCTGTTTACGGGTCGTAAATTAAACTACGGACTCATGGTATTCACTCGTAAATGATCCTTGCAGGTGCTGGCTTCAATCTATGAACAAGCCTTTTATGGCTCGTCAAATGTTCTACAGGTTGTGGTCTTGAGTTTCATAGAATCTCAACTGGAACACTGTAGCCTTAAGGCTTCTCATCTATGACTGTAGTCTACGGTTCATACTTTAATCCATGACTCGTGCCGTAAGTTCGTATTTTCCACTTCTTTTCGTATTTACTAAATCACATCTATGACCACTGAATACAACTCGTAAATCCAATCACGGATCATACATGAGCTCGTAAATTCTCAAGATCAGTCCTATACTTCTGCACTTTAACAGAACAATGTTGAATGCTAATTTCTTATATAACATAATAAACACATCAAATCCAAAAAAATGTGCTAGAGAATGTACAAAAATCCTACGTTTTAAGCATTAAAGGTGGCGTATTTTGACAGCACATCAATGACCTTCTCCGAATCTTAGTTATGAATCACCTCTGTGGGCTCATACTATCTTTTATGGCTTGTAGAACCCCTTTGTAGATGAGATACCGAGACCCCCTTAAAATTGGACCAAATGACAAGCTCAAACCATGGTCCATAAAGACAATGAGGACCTATAAACCTTCCACATATAACCGTTCTGAAGTCCCAAATATTTTCTAAGTCTTGGGGATCTATAGCTCGTAGACTCATCTATGGTCCGTATATTGGGCTTGTGTTCACTATACCAAAAATTATTTCTATAACTTTTCTTCCTTATTTCAATTTTTCAACTTTTGATGTATTAAGATATCTCCTCCCTTGGAACATTCATCCTAGAATAGCATGATAGAGTAGAAAAAAGATCTAACAACCCAGCATGTAATAATGTAACTTTAAATGCAAAAATTATGAGATCTTCCTATATAAGAATAATAACACTATTTATAAGATAATTTAAGAAATTGAAGTTCATGCATGAAAACCTATAAAATTCATGTATTGAAGTTGAATAAAAGAGATGAAATTAGTTTGGGCTTGATGGGTGAAATGGATCCTGAATTAAACTCACATACCCTAGGTTGTTGATTTGACAGTTTGAAGAAGATTGAGCCTGAACTTGAGGTCCTTCAATGGATTCCTAAGCTTGACCTTGAGAGGAGACTTGAGAATTATTTTGCTGAAGTGAATTAGAGTCTAAGTATGAGAAGTGACTGAAAGACATTAGAATAGGTTAGGATAGCATTGGGAGGATATTTTAGTCTAAAAACGTCCAAAAGAAGCTTGGGATTTAAGGAAAAGATCTAAATACCCTTACAAAAACATGCTTGAAAAATTGGACGATGCACTTCAAGATATACTTCATGAGTTGTGAAGTGCACCAGGGCTCGTGGTGTGCACTCGTGAAGTGCAAGGTAGCGTGGGATGGGGTGGTGTGCCCTTACAGGCCACTCCTCGAGGCGTGGAGTGTACCATGACTCGTAGAGGGTCTCATGGAGTGCACCCTTCACATGGGAGCCTAGAAATCCTCCAAGGGTGATCACCACAGCCCCCTTCAAGGGCAGTGGTGTGCACCTAATGTCCGTGAAGGGTTTCTTGAAGTGCACCTTGGATCAAATTTTTCAAAAAAATACAATTTCAAGCTTTGGTTCAATCATTCGAAGTACAGGACCTTATAGTACCCAAGTCTACATCACAAACTGATAAAGTCGTATAGTGATCCTAATCTGACTATTTGAAAGTCAAGGTATAAAAAATAAGTACAAGCCCATGTTATTGCATATGAAGTGTTTGAAATTTATTTGTGAGAGTGAGAATTTACTTAGTCACTATTCTTAAATTTTTTAAAAAGTGTGTGTGTGTGAATGAGACTTCCTTATTTGTGAGGGCACATGAGTAACATAGTTGGTCCTAACATATCATGGTGACTGTTGATTGTGTATGTAGCATTATTTGTTAAAATAGTTTTTCATTCATTGATCTGCATGTGTTTACTTGATAAATATTCTTGTTTGCACTGGGTTTTATTTCTCCTCGACGAGGATGTTGCATATGCAATGTGATTCGATAAATGTTGTGTGAGTGATACAAATGTGGATTTTTCATTTGCTACTTATTTTGTATGTTATAGTTATGTATGTCGCTTGAGGACAAGGGACGATTTTAAGTTGAGTGTATTGATGTGCCGCCAAAATATGATACTTTTGATTTTAAAACTTAGGATTTTTGTACGTTCTCTGGCATATTTAAGTGGATTTGATTTTTGTTTTGTGTGTTTTACAGGAAAATAGGATTTGCATACCAAATAGTGAAAATACAGAAGTGCAGGAAGAACTCCAGGTTCCACAGCTCATCTGTTGTTGATGTAGTGTGTAGAAGAGATTTAGAGACCCAGTGAAAAGTTTGACTTCTACGAGCCATAGATCCCATTACGAGCCGTAGAAGTCTAGGCGTAGATGAGATCGCACAACTATGATATTCTTTCTGATTTCCAGGAGACATGTTCCATGAGCCATAAAAGAAAGTACAATTAGTAAATTGGGGTTCATGATCAATATTCTGCAACTATGCAAATCAACTCTGATTTCTAATTCTACAGATTGTATAATGGATTCGTAGAAAAAGACTTGAGCCTATACACTTGAAAACTATGGTTGAAGACCATGACCCGTTAAATCTTCTACGACTCATAGATGGTCCGTAGATGGTGCCGAATTCATTATTGTCATTTTATTTTGTATTGGATTTCTGATGTCTATAAATAGATATTTTGACTTTTGATTTATTCTGTAGGCTCCTTTTTGTTAGAGAATACAAAGGATTGTTGCCTATTTACTACTTTTGGTGATTGTTCTTAATTTTGGTGATCAATACACTTTGTTCTTGAATGATTTGAGAATTGAATATTAATTGAAGTTTACGAATTTTATTTATTCAACTTGTAAGTATTTGATTATGCTTAAATTATCAATTATTGATTATCACCTTACAGTCCTGAGTAGCTAAATCTACACCTAGGATTGTGAGAATCATGAAGAAGTTAAAGTATACCTAAAAACAAGTAATCCTTTTGATAGTGTGCATGCATGTATTGTTTATCTCTTTGTTTTGATTGCTTTTTAATGGAGACCACGTTAAAAATCACCTTATTCTTACTTGTTGGACTAAGAAGGTTATGAATGGGAAAAAGGATAAAATAATAGAGATTTAACACTTTTACTCTCATCTAATTAGCTTGAATTGACTAATGGATAGCTAAATCTGGAACCATGATAAAGATTAGTAAAGCATATATCTGTAGACGGACCAAGTTGCGTGGTGATAATCATTTGTTTAGGGGACCAACCACTTAGGTGAATATAACTTACTAATTTTGCATGCTACACATTAGAAAATGTTACTATGATAAGATTGTAATGAGTTATAAATTCACGGGGAACACAATGCCCTAGTTTCATCTTTCATTGATTTTTAAACACTTACAATAAACTCAATCTTAATTTTAGTAGTTAGTTATAATTATTTTTGTAATTAAAAATCCCTTTTTGGAAATAAACCAACTAACTGTTCAAATTCACATAATTAAGCTAAGTCTAACCCATATTCCTCGTGGGTTCAACCCTTCCAAGGTTCTGTATTTGACAATAACCACTTTATATTTCTTTAAGGAGGTATAATTTAGGTGTATCAGCATACAAGATGAGAGAAACGAGACTGAGATAGTTTGGGCATGTGTAGAGGAGGTGTCTCCTTAGTTAAGAGGTGCGATAGGTTGAATTTAGGAGTTACAGAGAGGGGTAGGAGTAGACCGAAAAAGTATTGGAGAGAGGTGACTAGACAGGATATGGTGCAACTTCATATCATCGAGGACATGACCTTAGATAGAATGGAGTGTAGGTCACGTATTAGGGTAGAAGGTTAGTAGGGGTAGAATATTGTCTTGTCTTGTGACGGTTATAGGTGTGTCATAGGATTAGTAGGGGTATTATGGTTGTGTAATTATTGCTCTTCAATTATTTTGCTACTTTTTTTTTTAAGAATTGACATTGCTCTTCGTTTTAGCCATTATATATTCTATATCTATTGTTTTCTTCTTTTACCTAAGGCGGATACATTTGAGTAGATAATCTTTCGAAAACAATCTCTCTATCTCAATGAGATAGTGGTAAGGTCTATGTACACTCTACCCTCTCCAAATTCTATTTTGTAGGATTTCACTAGTATATTATTTTTGTTTGTTGAGTTCATTATTTGGCGAAAAGTCTATAAAATATACTCTTTTTAAGGGTAGTTTTTGAACATTGCAAAGTCTTCTCATATTTCTTAAATTCCGTATCCCGTCAAACTACATCATATAAATTGGGATGGAAGAGTATCAAATTTTCATGCATCCAACTTCCAAGCATATGAGAAATCAAGATTGCACGCTCAGTGCCACAAGTATCTAACTGTAGTAAGACTGAGGAAAATTAAGGTGACCATTTTGGCCACAATTCCTGTTGTTGCTCTGTCCTTGAAAATACCTTATTTAAAAAATTGCTAAAGCCAATTCAATGAGATGAATATAGCTCGAGTTCAATAGAAATTGTCTACTAATCGAGAAGGAATGTGAAAGTAAATGATCTAAGTGCTAATAATGTCGAAGCTTATTAAAGGGCCTGGATATGTAAGACATTGGAGGCACCCCGGCAATGGATATAATTGGCATACACCAACAGATTATAAGTTGAGGTTTTCTGAGTTCAAAATGCAAAGTAAAGGCAGTGTCCTTTTGGAATTGTATCCTCTGACTGTGCAAACCTTCAAGAATGAAAACAGAATAAGAAAAGACAGCAACAGAAACTCAAATTATAATGAGATTACATGTTTGACATAATTACCTATGAGAAAGCAAAAGTCTAGTAGAAACTACCAATGAGGCCATTGTACATCATGACAACCTCTTCTTCATGTTCAGAGCGTTCATTAAAGGCCTGCTTACACAGATAGACAAAGAAGTAAACGTCAAGCCGCACTAATCAGCATTCAATAGTAAAGAAGTTAATGCGATGCAGCACCAATATCATTCTAAAAAGAGAACTCTAAATATTGCATACATCATCAGTCTGCATTGGTTCCCTTCAGTAGTGTAGTTCACAGTAACTTATTACTAGTAGTTAAAAGTTCAAAAAGGTGACATGCCATAGCATAAGTCAAGACACGATTATGAGGGAACACATGAGTTTGTGTGTTCTGAAACTAGCCTAGAAGTTCTCTTGGGCTGATAATTGGAGTCAAGCTAAGAAAATTGTTCGGAGAAGTGTTTGATAGTGGCAAAAAAGTGTCTGGTCTTGAGCATGTTTTGATTTAGATGTCCATGTTTTTCATTATGTTGAATATACTTAGATGTGACTTCTAAACTACTGGAAGGTCTTCTTAGTCCTCCTCTTTAGCAGTTTACAGGTTTACTCAGAAAGTTAAATCAGCTCATTAAGGCTAATTATCATTATAGCTACGCCAAATAGAGATGTAGAAACAACATCACAAATTATTTGATCATTTTGACTCATGTTGTTGTAAGATACCTTAATACATTGGTAAGTGTTGACAAAGTAGAAGGGAGACCAAAATCAGCCGTCTTATCTCAGAAATCTCTTGTTTCAGATGGATCATAATCATAAGCTTCACCAGCCTTAACAAATCTACCTTTAACTCGTCTTCTGGTATCTGCCCTAGCCTTACGTGAAGCGTATCTTATTTGCTTACCAAACCTTCATGTCACAAAGCATAATATCAATAAAGGGAAAAATTTGTTATTTAATCACTTAGCTTATCTATGTACTGAAAATGTTAGATTAGATAAATGGTACAGGCAATTTGGTGTCGAAATTTTTGGTAAAATTGTACCTAGGGAAAAAAGACATCCTATGAGAATTTTTCTCGAGGTGAAAATTAAGAAACATAAAGAACACTAAGAGGACTCTAAATGCAAGAGTTGCAAAAGATCAGAGCGTGAAAGCGCCCTCTAATTGAAACATAGATACTTTTGGAAACAGTGTCGCAATTTTGTAAAGATATAACACACCTACGCCTAACTCAACCCAACAAGCTAGCTCATGAGGGGAGGATTGCCTAAGTCCATATAAGCATATCATTGGTTCATTCTCCAATCAATGTAGGACTTTAACCCACCCTAACAAATTTAAGTGAGGTAATGGAATGAATATAACACCAGCAATAAACAAGCTATGAAAGATCAAATGTAGGATTATGGATCAACTTACGTTCTAGTTTTCTTTTTCTCGTTATATCTCATCTTGGCTTCATGCCTTTTCTGTGGACAGTTTTCTAAACTCAAATCCCATGGTGCTTCATTCAGAAACCCCGGTGACAATCCACAGTCTTGATCTACACAACTTTCTCCGGTGATGTTGGACAGTGATAATGACATGCTTGGATGAATTGGTGCTGGTAGAAAGGGTAAGGCGCCAATGCTTCCATTGCAAGTGGAATTCATAAGCATGCAATTAGCACTGGCACTCATTGTCTGCAATAGATTTGTCGAACTTGCAGCTGCAGACATTTGTGAGGACTTCAATCCCATATACTCTTGCTGCAAGGAAGATGTTGCCTAACAAAAAGTACAAACGGAATGACTAAAGCTACAACAACCAAAAAAAAAAAAAAGCACATCTATAGCAAGTAGCAAATATTTAAAAATTAAAACAAGTCACCAAAACTAAATCATACTTGGAACAAAAAGTTGTAAACAAGTTGCATTAATTATGTCAACAATGGAATCTGATTTGTAATGCACTTGGCATACTGTCTGTAAAACTCGATTTATGGGGAATGCAAGAGAGTAAATTAAAAAAATAGTAACACAAACCTCGTGAGAAGTTTCCACATTATTAGATCCTGTAACTGATGAATTTTTCTCTATGACTAGGCAATCCAATTCCTTGTTTTCATTAGAGTATCTCGTATGATTCTGCTGTGAACTGCCCAAAATCTCATAACCACAATCGAAATTCAATGTCACGTCGTCAAAATCAACATCTTTTGAGAGATCATCACCTTCCTGCAATCCGAGATCCTTAATTGGACAAGCTTGCTGCATTTGAAGTAAACAAAGAAAGTATTATTAGTGTGTACAACATATTCAACACCGAGACTTGTTTGTTGTTTGTATATATGTTGTGGAAAGGAGGATATAGGGCAGGTTCTTCTGTTCAAAATGAACTAGTTAAACATGGAAAAACAGTTTAAAGTGTGTACATATAATGGGATCACATTCATTGTTAACTCATTGACTCCAAATTATGAATTCACCTATGAATTATGAAGTCATTGTGCACGTGACATATGTGATCTAATCCGATCACATTGCTGATTATATCAAAACAATTCAAACAAACAAAAAAGTAAATAGGAGAAAATGAACAATATATAACCTTTTCTGAGAAGGGTGCTGCATTTTTATGGTAGGAAGCCATGTAATTCGAATCAGGAGCAATCCACGAAGCTAACTCACTAATCTTTCTAGCTACAAATGAATTGTCATTTTCTTTAGTCTCCAAAGTGCTATTATTCTCATTGATACTCAATGAGCTACAAGGAGGATTACCAAAATTGCCAAAATTAATAGGGATTTCAACAACAAGTGACAACATCCTTGTAAATTCATCAGGAGATGGACATCCAGTGTAAGGATTCAACTTTTGAAGTCGATGCCCCGTCCTGATGCAGCCATGTCCATCCCAATCACAGCCTTCACACAAGGATATTGCCTCATCTGTGCATCTCACAATGGCTGGTTGTGAAGTACATTTGTCACAAATGAGAGAACGCGAATGCTTTAGCGATATTGAGTTTGCTGAGTGCACATATTCATCACATTGCAAGCACAGTCTTGCTGAATCGGATTTACAATACACCACTGCCCTCACCAGTGTACATAAATCACAATCCATTGAACTCTTTTTATAAAAAAAATTCTCTATCTACAACTGGATTAGCAGTTAATAATCTTGTTATTCATTCATTATTCTTGAAATTTATGTAGGCTAATGTTTAAACAAGATAAAACAGATTCTCGAATAAGCAAATCTTAGTGATTTGAAAGAGAATTCTTAATGCAGTTCTCCTTTATCAAATTCTCATAGCTAATGGAATTTGATCCCAGAGATTTTATAAGCATCAAAGAAGAAAAGTACAAGATTGATTGACACAACATATGTTATGATGAATTGAATATGAAAAAAGGAAAGGGTAAAAGGATCTACAAGAATGTAAATGTTTTGTTTTTTCTTTGATTAATAAAACTTTTGCCACCTTTAAAGAAGTTTGAGTGAATATTGCCATTGGTATTTATAGAAGTTGTTTTTTGAGATGCTGACCTGGAATGGCATTTCTTTCTTTAACGGATTTTGATTGAAGTCCTTGGGACTCGCTCTCTACAAACTCCATTCATGCTAAAAAAAACCTAAATAAAATAAACACTTCATAAAAAATACAATATCCAGCTCACATTTTTTTGTGAGAGGAGATTCAAGAAAAAGATGAATAATAATACGCGTCATTTGTTAGGGTGAATTAGGATAATGTTGAACACAATATGTAGTAATGTTTACATAAGTATTACTCATATTACTTATGTAAAGATTATTTTTTTATGCATTATTTGATTTGGTGTATTAAAAATAATATACATCATATAATTTCTAAGTAAAATTATTTATTTACAAATATATCCTCCATAAATATGGTGGAAAGGATGTAGAAAATGTTTTGAGGAAAAATTATATATTTAATTATGTTAATAGATGCATTCAAACCTCATTGTTAATACCATGAATTCTTAACTATTAATTATACATCTCTAGGGATGTGCAAAAATCAAACTGATAAAAACGTTATTGGTTTATTGAGTTATTAGGTTATCAGGTTTTTAATGGTTTTGAAAAAAAATTATTGGGTTATTGGTTTGATATCGGTTTTTACTATTGGGTAAATCGATAACCCAATAAAATTATAATAATTTACTATTTTACTCCATCGTAAATATAAAATATTAGTAATTTAATAGTAATAAGATACTATAGTAGTACTTTACCTATTTTAATATTTACCTTATTTAAGTGATTAGTTACCCACTTTAGCATGTAGTCTTTAGTCTTTACTCTTTCGTACTCCATTTGCTTTTATTAATGTAAATTCTCATAATCATCCTTATCGAGTAAACAAAAACCTGAACTGTTAAGGACTTAAAATCGATAAATTGAAAATTAATATAAATTATTTTATTGGTTTGTTATTGGTTTAGCATATTTAAAAGCCGAAAACTGATAAATCGAACTGATAATGTCTAAAACTGAACCAAACTGACCGATGCACACCCCTACATATCTCAATATAAAATAAAGTGCATAATTTAAGTCGGGATAATTTAAGGGTAAAGCTAGTGAAGCGTCTTTTTAGACCCTTAAACTTTTGAGGTTCCCAAAAATTTTAATAGTGAATTTTATGATTTTAATCACTTCAAACAATATTGAACATTATATAAAAATAAAATTTAAATAAAAAATAATTACTATCTACTTTTTATTAAGAATATTTTAGAACATTGAATTAAACAATTCAAATCTTCGTATTAATAAAAAAAGTTTTTACATCAATATTCAACATGATATATTGCAAACAAATGTCCAACCTCTTATTAACAAGAACTAATCCTTACTTTCATAAATAATATATCATTGTATGAAGTTAAATGCTTAATGCCTTTTAAGAATATATGTATACACTAAAAACAAATAGTTTGCAAGAACGAAAAAGGAAATCCTAAATTTATAATATCTTTTGTACTTGTGTATATATTTAAGTTATCTTATTATAATTTAATTTTTTGCCACTAATTTCTTTTAGACGTCCTGGACTAATGCTTGCTCAGTTATACCTTCATTGAAAAAAATATAATGCATGAATTAGGATGACTAAGACTTGGATTGAGAATGCTACTTAGTTCCATTTTAAATATCATTTTACCCCAAATTAAATATTCCAATAACTCCTCCAGCGGTCTCAAAAATCAAAAGTGGTTAGAAATACTCCGTTTAAATAGTTCTCTTTTCGTTCCTAATTTTACTTTTTTTGTTTGCATGCCTTTAAGAAATTACATGTTAATCATTATTTATTTTCTTAAGTCATCTATTTAATCTTTGTTTTGATTAATAAAAAGTGTGTTCTTTTTTCAATAAATAAAAAGTTGTTGTAAAAACATCTTAATAACCATAAATAAACAAATTCAAAAAACTAAATCACTATTTCCTATGTTAAATTAGTTAATGTTTATTTTCAAGAATTAATAATTACTTGTGAAAATGAAGTGAGTAACTTGATTTGATTTGCAGCAAATTTGGATTCCACAAGAGGATGGTAAGATTTGGAGAACACAAATAATACAAGAATATTCTCAATTATATGCAAGTTGGTCGAGAAGAAATATACCAAACCTGAAGTTTCTTTTTGTGTACAAGATCTCGAATGAAGTGAAAATCGATCTCCATATGTTTGGTACGAGAGTGAAACACTGGTTTAGTGGTAACATAGGTAGCACTTAAATTATCATACTTCCTTCCAAATCGACATCACATTGAGAAGAAGTGGATTTTAGATATCTCAAGATACACTTAACTGTTACCCAATGTTTCTCTGTTGGACTATGCATGAACTGACAAACTTTATTGACCGAGAAAGAAATATCAGGTGAGATATTCTAACAATACTTCAATAAAGACTTTCATCAAGAAACTTATTACTCAGGCACATGGGAATAGAAATATGTTACTACGTTCCAAGAGATCATGTGCATATTTAGACTAATGTAACAACAACCCATCAGATCTCCATGAAACTTCAATACCCAAAAAGTAATTAAACTTGCCCAAGTTACACAAAGAGAAGTAAATTTCTAATTGTTGAATCAATGAAGAAACTAGATACATAGATGCATAGATGTGCGCAAGATTATAATGTCATCAACATGAATCAGACAAAATAGTTTTTCTGTGCTCTTGCTTCTAAAAAAGAGTGAAGAATCTGTTTTAGAACCTTGAAAATCAAGCTCACGCAAGGCATCCGTCAAACATTTATTCCATCTTCAAGGAGCCTGTTTAAGGCCATAAATAGACTTTTCTAGCTGGCATATGTAATTAGGATGATTGGGTTCAACAAAAACTGGAGGTTGAACCATATATACATCCTCCTCTAATTTACCATGCAACAATGCGTTAGAGATATCAAGTTGATTAATAATCCATCCCTGTGACACTGCAATAGAAAGTAATAGTCGAATGGTTATAGGTTTGACAACGGGACTGAAAGTATCAGCAAAGTCAATTTCAGGGTGTTGATGGAAACCCTTGGTAACTAATTTGGCCTTATGTCGTTCAATGGAGCCATCTGGTCTTTTTTTTTTATTTTGAAAACTCATTTACAACCAATGGCATTCATAGCCTGATGAGGTGGAACCAACTTCCATGTACCAGTTGCAATGAGTGCATTATATTCTGCTGACATAGAAGATCTCCATTCAGGAATTTTAATTGCCTGAGTGTAACATGTGGGATCAAGAGCAACGCCACAGGAGACAGAGAAGGACTGGATATGTTTGGGCTTAAGATTTCCTGTTTGCGCTCGTGTAACCATTGGATGATTGCGAATAGGTGTGACTATGTCCAATGAAGCAACACCATTAGAATTGGAATCACCTGTAGAATTAGGAACACCACCATCAATCAAAATGTCAAGGTCTTGAACTTGTGTATTATTTGAACCAATACCAAGTGAAATTGGAGAAGCCTGTGATGGAGATGGGGATGGTGCAGGAGAACATTATGGAGAAGATGGCAGATGAGGTGAGGTAGATTCATGACTGACTGATGGTTGAGGTTGTGACCTTGGTGGATGCATAGGTGCAGCTGGAATAGTATTAGGAGTAATAAGAGCAAGAGATAGGTTTGTGTCAGTTCTAGTAGAAGCAGCGCACACACCATCAACTTGTTTAAAAGGGAATACCTGTTCATCAAACAACACATGACGTGAGACAAAAAATTTATTAGAGACACGATCATAACACTTGTAACCTTTGTGAGTGCGACTATAGACAAAAAAGACACAGGGAGTGGAATGAGGACTAAGTTTATTTTTTGAATGAGGATGAAGTCAAGGGTAACATAAGCAACCAAAAACACGTAATTGATTGCAATCAGGCTTGTCACCAAAAAAAATTTCATATGGACTTTGATGATTTAACTGAGGCGTGGGCAAATGATTGATAACAAAGACAACCGTTTCGAAGGTGTTTGTCCAAAATTTAGAAGGGACATGAGAGTGAAAGATAAGTGCACGACCAGTTTCTGTGACATGTCTATGTTTCCTTTCTGCACACCCATTCTGTTCAGGGTATATGGACAAGAAACACGTTGTATGATTCCATGTGTGCACAAGCAGGAAGTTAAGGCTTGACACTCACCTCCCCAATCTACCTGGAATTGTTTAATGGAAAACCAAAAAATTTCTCAACCAATAAATGAAATTGATGAAAATAATCAAGCACATCAGAATTGTTCTTAATAAAATATATCCAAGAATATTTACTAAAGTGATAAGAAAATATAACATAATAACGAAAACCATCGTTTGAGATTTCTGGGGCTGGACCCCAAACATCTGAACAAATCAAATCTAAAGGATCACGAGCCGAATATTCAGAAATTGAGAACGGCAACTTATTTGCTCTTTACACAAGCCTGACACAATGAACTACGGGAACTACTAGAGCTATCAAAACTTGGTATTATTTGAAACTAAATGACAAACTGTAGAAGGTGAAGCATATCCAAGTCGAGCATGTCATGATCCTAATATTGCAGAGTATGATTGGATAGGAGACTTCAATGGAGACGCTGGAAGGTTATAGCGACCATCTTTATTCAAGCCTTTGAACAATGGAGCCCTCATTGCCAAATCTTTCACAAGAAAATAGTCAGGAAAAAATTCACAAGAAACACTGTTAGCCTTAACAAAAGAACTAACAAAAATTAAATTCTGCTTAGAAGTAGGGACACACAAAAGATTATTTAAATGAAATTAAGCACCTGAAACACGCAAAGAAGAAGAACCAATGTGAGAGATAGGTAATTTAGAACCATTACCTAGAACAACTTATTTAGGACGTTGACATTCAGAGTGAACAACAAGGTTGTCAAGATTAGCAGTAAGATTGTGTGTGGTGCCACTATCCATAATCCATGACTGGAAGGGTTGTGAAGAAGTTCTAGAAAGGTTAGAATATTGTTTAGTAACACCACGATGAGTGTTTCTAGTCCTCGATGAAAGGCAAACATAAGTCACATATCCAAGTCCTACATAATTATAACAATTGATGGTAGAAGTATCTGATGGTGTTGCTTGCGTGACTGGATAACATGATTGGTTGGTCATGACAGCAGTTTGAATTGAAGCAGAGAATTCATGGCCAGGTGGTAATGGAGAAGCAAAGTATCCACCCCTGCTACGGCCTCGATTGCCATTGCCACGGTCCCGACCTCGCCCACGCTGAGGTTGAGCCATACTGTAGTGAGCAGTTGACACAATTATTGCAGATTCTTCAATCTTCAATTGCCTCTCTTCCGTCAAAAAGAGACCGTATAGGGTATCAAAAGATACATCAGTTTGTGTTGCATCAAGAGATCTTGTAAAAGGGTGATAAGACGCACCTAAACCACCTTTGACATACTCAACAAGATCGTCCACATTTATGGGATGTTGTAAGGTAGCAAGTTGATCAATTATACTCTTAGCTTTTTGAATATACATCTCAATTGAATCAGAACCATGACAAAGAGTATATAACTGATTTTTCAATTCACAAATTTTTGAATTTGATGTCGTAGCATACATTGAAATTAATTTTTCCCAGGCTGTACGAGAGGTCTCAACGCCTACTATTTGTGATAACACACTCTGAAACAGAGGTAACAGTCCAACTCAAAACTATTTGATCTTGTTGTACCCAATTTTGATACACGAGAGTCAATTGATTTTCAGCAAGAAATATATCTGGAATTGGTTGAGAGCTGATGTGCTGCCAAAATACAACACTTTTAATGCTATGGGATTTTGTGTGTTCTCAAGGCGATGTTAGTAGATTTGATGTGTGTTTCTATTTGTTTTGCAGGATTCTAGTGTTGGCTTGATTTGGGCTTGAAGTAAAGAAAAGTTACAGTTTTTGGAGGTATACAAGACCCTCTACAAGTCGTGGGTCCTTCCATGAGTCATAGAGGAGATTTCGTTTGTTCTTCCAATGCAAGGGTGAAACTTGAATTGCACTCTACGAGAAAGGACCACGGGTCGTGAAACAACATACGAGTCGTAGAGTGTGATCATGAAGCAAGGATCAGATATGGAAGAGTTGTTGAAAAGTGGCTCAGACGAGACCCTTCACGGGCTGTGGAATCCTCCACGGCCCGTGGAAAGGTTTTGTGAAGAGTGCTTGCTGGATGTAACTACATTCCACGAGACACCGTTCATGAGCCGTAAAAATTGCCCGTAAATAATGCCGACACAATTATCCTATTTCATTTTAATTATATATTTTAAGTACTATAAATAGGTTTTTAGGGTTTTTCAAGACATGTACATTAATATGCAGTAATAGACAGTAGCGAGACAACAATAGAGAGGTTATGAATATCATTTTTGTGAGTTTACTATAATCTTTTGGTTCAAGTTTGCAATTATATTGAGAAGTTGGATTTGTGTTCATCTATTCTTGTGTGTAAGTACTTTAATTATGTCTTCTTCTAGCATAATTTCTTAAAACACTCCAAGCATCGTGGCTAAATCCACAACTAGGGTTGTGGGAACCATGATGAACTAACTAAGATAAAATTGGATAACTTGCAAATTTGTGGACGGTGTTAGGACGTATTAGTTAATCTCTTTGCTTTAATTAATTTTTAACGGTGATCAAAATTAGAACTAGCCTAGTATCACTTGCCGAATCAAGGAAGTGAGTAATAGGAAAAGAATTAATTAATAGGAGTTGATCGATTTCTCTCAACTAATCAATCTAACTAAAATAAGTAAGATTGTACTGGGATAGAGTAAGGAATAGTAAAGTGACATCACAGAGACAAATCAAGTAATGTGATGAAATTCACCTATACGCCAAATTAAGGTTTTGGAGAACATAACTTACTATCTTGCGCCTATACACTAGAAAAGAGTTGCAAGTATCCAAGAACACTTAGTTAGGGAGTCATGGGAAACACATAGCCCTAGTTCATTTTTCTCTTGATTACAAACACGTGCATTTTAGTTTAAATTTTACTTTCACTTGCAAAACTCCCCTTTTGTGTTTATTTTCCTATTTTCTGGGAGATAATAGGGTTAATCGATTCAATTTATAAGTTGTGCTAATCCAGAGTCTATCATATTCCTCGTGGGAATGATCCTAACCATTTTTAGGTTAAATACTTGATTACGACTGCTTTAACCTCCGAGTAGAGGTGTGGGCTGAGTGATATCGAGTTTAAGAGCCATCAAGATGATGCTCTAATCCGCAACCACGAATCATAGGCAGAAATTGAGTTCGCCAAAGTAAAAGGTTTGTTGAAGTCATTTTAATTGAGAGTTGATGGGTAAGGTTAAACGATGGAGATGGCAACATTGTCGCTGAAGCAGCAGGTACAATGGCAGCATTGGTGGCGGCTGAAGTTCCTGACATGCCTAGGTTTTTTTTTAAAAAATATTTTGGCTTCTGATACCATGTAAAGTAAACTCCAACGTTACCTTCATTGATTGTGGGATTTATGTACATATACAATTACATAAATAACCCTTAATAGATACATTAACTAATGGAAGGGATTTATACAAGAGTTAATACATATACAATTACACAAATAACTCTTAATAGATACATTAACTAATACTTAAAATACCATTTTATCACATATTACCAATCAAGATGGCAACTTTAATGTTTTTCGACAAATTCATCCATTACGTAACCTTCAATTTGCTGCAAGACTCGAAGAAATTTTTGAATGATTAGACCTATTAGATGGAGGCGTTTATTGAATGATTAGACAATGGAGGCATTGCTGGAGGAGGGGAGAAGATAATGGTGATGGTATAAATGTAGACCTTGAAATCGAAGAAGTTGCTCTTTAATATGCAGTTTAGGATGCTTAGGATGATGGTGTTCCCAATTGAGGAAGGTGTACAAAGATGGTTAAAAAAATTTAAATTTCTAAAGATCCTACATCATCTTATTTAGCTTTGAATTAATGTTTCAACCTACATGTGTGTTTCTTTTTAGTAGTAACCTTTTAACCTTTCAAATTATCAGTCCTAATGAAAAAAAAGGGAATGGAGTAGAGCATCAAACAATCAAAGAAGTTTATAAGGATAATTTAATTTAGTAAATATACTCCTACATGGTAATAATTGTTTTGATGACATTTAAAATGGGATGAGGGAGTACGTCCGTATTTAAAACTTTGCATGTTGTTGAAGAAACAATAATTGATGAAAGTATTTTATTGTAATATCCATATTAATTGATATTTAGCATTAAATCTTGAAAAAAGAATTGAAGAATCAGTACTTAATTTTAAGGGCAATAACTGTCATTTTTTTATATTTAAAAAGTGACAAATAAAAGTAAAAAAAGATTTTTAAAATATTGGACAAGTAAAAGAGAAGTATTTGCTTCTAATACTATTTTTCCCTTCGTTTTATATTCCTTGACCCTATTGACGTGACACACTCTTTTAGAAAATTTTAATTTGATGTTATATTTTACTCCCTCCGTTCACAATTAGATGTCAAAAATTTTCTAATTGTTATGAAACTATAAAGTAAGAAGAAGAAAAAGTAGAGAGAGGATTTTTTTATTGCTCTTCAATAATAATCAGTTGTATTCAGATGTTCAGAAGGAAACCCTTATATTTATAGGGTAAAACCCTTACACTTTAAGGAAAAAACTGATTTGGTTTCCAAGTATAATTCCTAACTATTAAAGGAAACCAAATAATAGTAGACATTCAC